>CM065426.1:76804163-76911496 GCA_033060865.1 Dorcus hopei | reverse complement strand
TTAGATTCCAACTCCCGGCGTTCGCGATTTGCCCCAATAGCTGGACTCTTCAGTTTTTTCTACTCTCCCCTAATTGCGATTTCTCGAAAAGATGTTACTAGCATAAATTGTTAGTAACGGCGAAAGAGGACTGTATGCCGAATTTCAGATTCCAACTCCCGGCGTTCGCGATTTGCCCCATATTGCTGGACTCTTCAGTTTTTTATAAACGGTGCCCAAGTAAAGTGCCCTTAATTACGATTTCTCGACAAAATGTTACTAGGATAAATTGTTAGTAATGGCGAAAGAGGACTGTATGCCGAATTTCAGCTTTCAAACACCCGGCGTTCGCGATTTGCCCCAATTGCTCGGCTCTTCAGTTTTTTCTAAGCGCCCCTAATTGCGATTTCTCGAAAAAGTGTTACTAGCATAAAATGTTAGTAACGGCGTAAGGGGACTGTATGCCGAATTTTAGATTCCAACTCCCGGCGTTCGCGATTTGCCCCAATAGCTGGACTCTTCAGTTTTTTCTACTCTCCCCTAATTGCGATTTCTCGAAAAGATGTTACTAGCATAAATTGTTAGTAACGGCGAAAGAGGACTGTATGCCGAATTTCAGCCTCCAACTCCCGGCGTTCGCGATTTGCACCAATTGCTCGGCACTTCAGTTTTTTCTAGGCGCTGTCCCTATAAAGTGCCCCTAATTGCGATTTCTCTAAAAAATGTTACTAGGATAAATTGTTAGTAACGGCGAAACAAGACTGTATGCCGAATTTCCAACTTCCGATTCCCGGCGTTCGCGATTTGCCCCAATTGCTCGACTCTTCAGTTTTTTCTAGGCGGTGCCCCTGTAAAGTGCCCTTAATTGCGATTTCGCGAAAAATGTTACTATGATAATTTGTTAGTAACGGCGAAAGAGTACTGTATGCCGAATTTCAGCTTCCAATCCCGGCTTTCGCGATTTGCCTCAATTGCCCGATTCTTCAGTCTTTTCTAGGCGGTGTCTCTGTAAGCGCCCCTAATTGCGATTTCTCGAAAAAGTGTTACTAGCATAAATTGTTAGTAACGGCGTAAGGGGACTGTATGCCGAATTTCAGATTCCAACTCCCGGCGTTCGCGATTTGCCTCAATTGCTCGATTCTTCAGTCTTTTCTAGGCAGTGTCTCTGTAAGCGCCCCTAATTGCGATTTCTCGAAAAAGTGTTACTAGCATAAATTGTTAGTAACGGCGTAAGGGGACTGTATGCCGAATTTTAGATTCCAACTCCCGGCGTTCGCGATTTGCCCCAATAGCTGGACTCTTCAGTTTTCTCTAGGCGGAGTCCAAGTAAAGTGCCCTTAATTACGATTTCTCGACAAAATGTTACTAGGATAAATTGTTAGTAACGGCGAATGAAGACTGTATGCCCAATTTCAGATTCCAACTCCCGGCGTTCGCGATTTGCCCCAATTGCTGGACTCTTCAGTTTTTTCTACACGGTGCCCAAGTAAAGTGCCCTTAATTACGATTTCTCGACAAAATGTTACTAGGATAAATTGTTAGTAATGGCGAAAGAGGACTGTATGCCGAATTTCAGCTTCCAACACCCGGCGTTCGCGATTTGCCCCAATTGCTCGGCTCTTCAGTTTTTTCTACTCTCCCCTAATTGCGATTTCTCGAAAAGATGTTACTAGCATAAATTGTTAGTAACGGCGAATGAGGACTGTATGCCGAATTTCAGATTCCAACTCCCGGCGTTCGCGATTTGCCCCAATTGCTGGACTCTTCAGTTTTCTCTAGGCGGTGTCCCAGTAAAGTGCCCTTAATTACGATTTCTCGACAAAATGTTACTAGGATAAATTGTTAGTAACGGCGAATGAGGACTGTATGCCGAATTTCAGATTCCAACTCCCGGCGTTCGCGATTTGCCTCAATTGCTCGATTCTTCAGTCTTCTCTAGGCGGTGTCTTTGTAAGTGCCCTTAATTGCGATTTCTCGAAAAAATGTTACTAGCATAAATTGTTAGTAACGGCGAATGAGGACTGTATGCCGAATTTCAGATTCCAACACCCGGCGTTCGCGATTTGCCCCAATTGCTTGGCTCTTCAGTCTTTTCTAGTCGGTGTCCCTGTAAAGTGCCCCTAATTACGATTTCTCGAAAAAACGTTACTAGCGTAAATTGTTAGTAACGGCGAAAGAGGACTGTATGCCTAATTTCAGCTTCCAACTCACGGCGTTCGCGACTTGCCCCAATTGCTCGGCTCTTCAGTTTTTTCTAGGCAGTGTCTCTGTAAGCCCTAATTGCGATTTCTCGAAAAAATGTTACCAGCATAAGTTGCTAGTAACGGCGTAAGAGGACTGTATGCCGAATTTCAGCTTCCAACTCCCGGCTTTCGCGATTTGCCTCAATTGCTGGATTCTTCAGTCTTTTCTAGGCGGTGTCTCTGTAAGTGCCCCTAATTGCGCTTTCTCGAAAAAATGTTACTAGGATAAATTGTTAGTAACGGCGAAAGAGGACTGTATGCCGAATTTCAGCTTCCAACTCCCGGCTTTCGCGATTTGCCTCAATTGCTCGATTCTTCAGTCTTTTCTAGGCAGTGTCTCTGTAAGCGCCCCTAATTGCGATTTCTCGAAAAAGTGTTACTAGCATAAATTGTTAGTAACGGCGTAAGGGGACTGTATGCCGAATTTTAGATTCCAACTCCCGGCGTTCGCGATTTGCCCCAATAGCTGGACTCTTCAGTTTTCTCTAGGCGGAGTCCAAGTAAAGTGCCCTTAATTACGATTTCTCGACAAAATGTTACTAGGATAAATTGTTAGTAACGGCGAATGAAGACTGTATGCCCAATTTCAGATTCCAACTCCCGGCGTTCGCGATTTGCCCCAATTGCTGGACTCTTCAGTTTTTTCTACACGGTGCCCAAGTAAAGTGCCCTTAATAACGATTTCTCGACAAAATGTTACTAGGATAAATTGTTAGTAATGGCGAAAGAGGACTGTATGCCGAATTTCAGCTTCCAACACCCGGCGTTCGCGATTTGCCCCAATTGCTCGGCTCTTCAGTTTTTTCTACTCTCCCCTAATTGCGATTTATCGAAAAGATGTTACTAGCATAAATTGTTAGTAACGGCGAATGAGGACTGTATGCCGAATTTCAGATTCCAACTCCCGGCGTTCGCGATTTGCCCCAATTGCTGGACTCTTCAGTTTTCTCTAGGCGGTGTCCCAGTAAAGTGCCCTTAATTACGATTTCTCGACAAAATGTTACTAGGATAAATTGTTAGTAACGGCGAATGAAGACTGTATGCCCAATTTCAGATTCCAACTCCCGGCGTTCGCGATTTGCCCCAATTGCTGGACTCTTCAATTTTTCTACACGGTGCCCAAGTAAAGTGCCCTTAATTACGATTTCTCGACAAAATGTTACTAGGATAAATTGTTAGTAATGGCGAAAGAGGACTGTATGCCGAATTTCAGCTTCCAAAACCCGGCGTTCGCGATTTGCCCCAATTGCTCGGCTCTTCAGTTTTTTCTACTCTCCCCTAATTGCGATTTCTCGAAAAGATGTTACTAGCATAAATTGTTAGTAACGGCGAATGAGGACTGTATGCCGAATTTCAGATTCCAACTCCCGGCGTTCGCGATTTGCCCCAATTGCTGGACTCTTCAGTTTTCTCTAGGCGGTGTCCCAGTAAAGTGCCCTTAATTACGATTTCTCGACAAAATGTTACTAGGATAAATTGTTAGTAACGGCGAATGAGGACTGTATGCCGAATTTCAGATTCCAACTCCCGGCGTTCGCGATTTGCCCCAATTGCTGGACTCTTCAGTTTTTTCTACTCTCCCCTAATTGCGATTTCTCGAAAAGATGTTACTAACATAAATTGTTAGTAACGGCGAAAGAGGACTGTATGCCGAATTTCAGCCTCCAACTCCCGGCGTTCGCGATTTGCACCAATTGCTCGGCACTTCAGTTTTTTCTAGGCGCTGTCCTATAAAGTGCCCCTAATTGCGATTTCTCTAAAAAATGTTACTAGGATAAATTGTTAGTAACGGCGAAACAAGACTGTATGCCGAATTTCCAACTTCCGATTCCCGGCGTTCGCGATTTGCCCCAATTGCTCGACTCTTCAGTTTTTTCTAGGCGGTGCCCCTGTAAAGTGCCCTTAATTGCGATTTCGCGAAAAATGTTACTATGATAATTTGTTAGTAACGGCGAAAGAGGACTGTATGCCGAATTTCAGCTTCCAATCCCGGCTTTTGCGATTTGCCTCAATTGCCCGATTCTTCAGTCTTTTCTAGGCGGTGTCTTTGTAAGTGCCCTTAATTGCGATTTCTCGAAAAAATGTTACTAGCATAAATTGTTAGTAACGGCGTAAGGGGACTGTATGCCGAATTTCAGATTCCAACACCCGGCGTTCGCGATTTGCCCCAATTGCTTGGCTCTTCAGTCTTTTCTAGTCGGTGTCCCTGTAAAGTGCCCCTAATTACGATTTCTCGAAAAAACGTTACTAGCGTAAATTGTTAGTAACGGCGAAAGAGGACTGTATGCCTAATTTCAGCTTCCAACTCCCGGCGTTCGCGACTTGCCCCAATTGCTCGGCTCTTCAGTTTTTTCCACCCGCTCCTAATTGCGATTTCTCGAAAAAATGTTACCAGCATAAGTTGCTAGTAACGGCGTAAGAGGACTGTATGCCGAATTTCAGCTTCCAACTCCCGGCTTTCGCGATTTGCCTCAATTGCTGGATTCTTCAGTCTTTTCTAGGCGGTGTCTCTGTAAGTGCCCCTAATTGCGCTTTCTCGAAAAAATGTTACTAGGATAAATTGTTAGTAACGGCGAAAGAGGACTGTATGCCGAATTTCAGCTTCCAACTCCCGGCTTTCGCGATTTGCCTCAATTGCTCGATTCTTCAGTCTTTTCTAGACGGTGTCTCTGTAAGTGCCCCTAATTGCGATTTCGCGACAAAATGTTACTAGGATAAATTGTTAGTAACGGCGAAAGAGGACTGTATGCCGAATTTTAGATTCCAACTCCTGGCGTTCGCGATTTGCCTCAATTGCTCGATTCTTCAGTCTTTTCTAGGCAGTGTCTCTGTAAGCGCCCCTAATTGCGATTTCTCGAAAAAGTGTTACTAGCATAAATTGTTAGTAACGGCGTAAGGGGACTGTATGCCGAATTTTAGATTCCAACTCCCGGCGTTCGCGATTTGCCCCAATTGCTGGACTCTTCAGTTTTTTCTACACGGTGCCCAAGTAAAGTGCCCTTAATTACGATTTCTCGACAAAATGTTACTAGGATAAATTGTTAGTAATGGCGAAAGAGGACTGTATGCCGAATTTCAGCTTCCAACACCCGGCGTTCGCGATTTGCCCCAATTGCTCGGCTCTTCAGTTTTTTCTACTCTCCCCTAATTGCGATTTCTCGAAAAGATGTTACTAGCATAAATTGTTAGTAACGGCGAATGAGGACTGTATGATGAATTTCAGATTCCAACTCCCGGCGTTCGCGATTTGCCTCAATTGCTCGATTCTTCAGTCTTCTCTAGGCGGTGTCTTTGTAAGTGCCCTTAATTGCGATTTCTCAAAAAAATATTACTAGCATAAATTGTTAGTAACGGCGTAAGGGGACTGTATGCCGAATTTCAGATTCCAACACCCGGCGTTCGCGATTTGCCCCAATTGCTGGGCTCTTCAGTCTTTTCTAGTCGGTGTCCCTGTAAAGTGCCCTTAATTACGATTTCTCGAAAAAACGTTACTAGCGTAAATTGTTAGTAACGGCGAAAGAGGACTGTATGCCTAATTTCAGCTTCCAACTCCCGGCGTTCGCGACTTGCCCCAATTGCTCGGCTCTTCAGTTTTTTCTACCCGCTCCTAATTGCGATTTCTCGAAAAAATGTTACCAGCATAATTTGTTAGTAACGGCGTAAGAGGACTGTATGCCGAATTTCAGCTTCCAACTCCCGGCTTTCGCGATTTGCCTCAATTGCTGGATTCTTCAGTCTTTTCTAGGCGGTGTCTCTGTAAGTGCCCCTAATTGCGCTTTCTCGAAAAAATGTTACTAGGATAAATTGTTAGTAACGGCGAAAG
The DNA here is from genome assembly GCA_033060865.1 of Dorcus hopei. Taxonomy (NCBI): domain Eukaryota; kingdom Metazoa; phylum Arthropoda; class Insecta; order Coleoptera; family Lucanidae; genus Dorcus; species Dorcus hopei. The sequence goes on along the minus strand of CM065426.1, from coordinate 76,905,451 downwards.
AGGACTGTATGCCGAATTTCAGCTTCCAACTCCCGGCTTTCGCGATTTGCCTCAATTGCTCGATTCTTCAGTCTTTTCTAGGCGGTGTCTCTGTAAGTGCCCCTAATTGCGATTTCTCGACAAAATGTTACTAGGATAAATTGTTAGTAACGGCGAAAGAGGACTGTATGCCGAATTTTAGATTCCAACTCCCGGCTTTCGCGATTTGCCTCAATTGCTCGATTCTTCAGTCTTTTCTAGGCGGTGTCTCTGTAAGTGCCCCTAATTGCGATTTCTCGACAAAATGTTACTAGGATAAATTGTTAGTAACGGCGAAAGAGGACTGTATGCCGAATTTTAGATTCCAACTCCCGGCGTTCGCGATTTGCCTCAATTGCTCGATTCTTCAGTCTTTTCTAGGCGGTGTCTCTGTAAGTGCCCCTAATTGCGCTTTCTCGAAAAAATATTACTAGGATAAATTGTTAGTAACGGCGTAAGAGGACTGTGTGCCGAATTTCAGATTCCAACTCCCGGCGTTCGCGATTTGCTCTAATTGCTCGGCTCTTCAGTTTCTTCTAAGCGCCCATAATTGCGATTTCTCGAAAAAGTGTTACTAGCATAAATTGTTAGTAACGGCGTAAGGGGACTGTACGCCGAATTTTAGATTCCAACTCCCGGCGTTCGCGATTTGCCCCAATAGCTGGACTCTTCAGTTTTTTCTACTCTCCCCTAATTGCGATTTCTCGAAAAGATGTTACTAGCATAAATTGTTAGTAACGGCGAAAGAGGACTGTATGCCGAATTTCAGATTCCAACTCCCGGCGTTCGCGATTTGCCCCATATTGCTGGACTCTTCAGTTTTTTATAAACGGTGCCCAAGTAAAGTGCCCTTAATTACGATTTCTCGACAAAATGTTACTAGGATAAATTGTTAGTAATGGCGAAAGAGGACTGTATGCCGAATTTCAGCTTCCAACACCCGGCGTTCGCGATTTGCCCCAATTGCTCGGCTCTTCAGTCTTTTCTAGTCGGTGTCCCTGTATAGTGCCCCTAATTACGATTTCTCGAAAAAACGTTACTAGAACAAATTGTTAGTAACGGCAAAAGAGGACTGTATGCCTAATTTCAGCTTCCAACTCCCGGCGTTCGCGACTTGCCCCAATTGCTCGGCTCTTCAGTTTTTTCAACGCGGTGCCGCTGTAAGAGCACCTAATTGCGATTTCCAGAAAAAATGTTACTAACAGTTTTGTTAGTAACGGCAAAAGAGGACTCTATGCCGAATTTCAGCTTCCAACTTACGGCGTTCGCGCTTGCCCCAATTGCTCGACTCTTAAGTCTTTTCTAAGCGGTGTCCCTGTAAAGTGCCCATAATTGCTATTTCTCGAAAAAACGTTACTAGCATAAATTGTTAGTAACGGCGTAAGAGGACTGTATGCCGAATTTCAGCTTCCAACACCCGGCTTTCGCGATTTGCCTCAATTGCTCGATTCTTCAGTCTTCTCTAGGCGGTGTCTTTGTAAGTGCCCTTAATTGCGATTTCTCGAAAAAATGTTACTAGCATAAATTGTTAGTAACGGCGTAAGGGGACTGTATGCCGAATTTCAGATTCCAACTCCCGGCGTTCGCGATTTGCCCCAATTGCTCGGCTCTTCAGTCTTTTCTAGTCGGTGTCCCTGTATAGTGCCCCTAATTACGATTTCTCGAAAAAACGTTACTAGAACAAATTGTTAGTAACGGCAAAAGAGGACTGTATGCCTAATTTCAGCTTCCAACTCCCGGCGTTCGCGACTTGCCCCAATTGCTCGGCTCTTCAGTTTTTTCTACCCGCTCCTAATTGCGATTTCTCGAAAAAATGTTACCAGCATAAGTTGTTAGTAACGGCGTAAGAGGACTGTATGCCGAATTTCAGCTTCCAACTCCCGGCTTTCGCGATTTGCCTCAATTGCTCGATTCTTCAATCTTTTCTAGGCGGTGTCTCTGTAAGTGCCCCTAATTGCGCTTTCTCGAAAAAATGTTACTAGGATAAATTGTTAGTAACCGCGAAAGAGGACTGTATGCCGAATTTCAGCTTCCAACTCCCGGCTTTCGCGATTTGCCTCAATTGCTCGATTCTTCAATCTTTTCTAGGCGGTGTCTCTGTAAGTGCCCCTAATTGCGCGTTCTCGAAAAAATGTTACTAGGATAAATTGTTAGTAACGGCGAATGAGGACTGCATGCCGAATTTCAGATTCCAACTCCCGGCGTTCGCGATTTGCCCAAATTGCTGGACTCTTCAGTTTTTTCTACACGGTGCCCAAGTAAAGTGCCCTTAATTACGATTTCTCGACAAAATGTTACTAGGATAAATTGTTAGTAATGGCGAAAGAGGACTGTGTACCGAATTTCAGCTTCCAACACCCGGCGTTCGCGATTTGCCCCAATTGCTCGGCTTTTCAGTTTTTTCTAAGCGCCCCTAATTGCGATTTCTCGAAAAGTGTTACTATCTTAAGTTGTTAGTAAAGGCGTAAGTGGACTGTATGCCGAATTTCAGCCTCCAACTCCCGGCGTTCGCGATTTGCACCAATTGCTCGACTCTTCAGTTTTTTCTCGGCGGTGTCCATGTAATGTGCCCCTAATTGCGATTTCTCTAAAAATGTTACTAGGATAAATTGTTAGTAACGGCGAAACAAGACTGTATGCCGAATTTCCAACTTCCGATTCCCGGCGTTCGCGATTTGCCCCAATTGCTCGACTCTTCAGTTTTTTCTAGGCGGTGCCCCTGTAAAGTGCCCTTAATTGCGATTTCGCGAAAAATGTTACTATGACAATTTGTTAGTAACGGCGAAAGAGGACTGTATGCCGAATTTCAGCTTCCAATCCCGGCTTTCGCGATTTGCCTCAATTGCCCGATTCTTCAGTCTTTTCTAGGCGGTGTCTCTGTAAGTGTCCCTAATTGAGATTTCTCGAAAAAATGTTACTAGGATAAATTGTTAGTAACGGCAAAAGAGGACTGTATGCCGTATTTCATATTCGCAACTCCCGGCGTCCGCGATTTGCCCCAATTGCTCGACTCTTCAGTTTTTTCTACACGGTGCCCCTGTAAAGTGCCCTTAATTGCGATTTCTCGAAAAAATGTTACCAGCATAAGTTGTTAGTAACGGCGTAAGAGGACTGTATGCCGAATTTCAGCTTCCAACTCCCGGCTTTCGCGATTTGCCTCAATTGCTCGATTCTTCAGTCTTTTCTAGGCGGTGTCTCTGTAAGTGCCCCTAATTGCGCTTTCTCGAAAAAATGTTACTAGGATAAATTGTTAGTAACGGCGTAAGAGGACTGTGCGCCGAATTACAGATTCCAACCCCCGGCGTTCGCGATTTGCTCTAATTGCTCGACTCTTCAGTTTTTTCAAAGCGGTGCCCCTCTAAAGAGCACCTAATTGCGATTTCTCGAAAAAATGTTACTAACAGTTTTGTTAGTAACGGCAAATGAGGACTGTATGCCGAATTTCAGCTTCCAACTTACGGCGTTCGCGTTTGCTCCAATTGCTCGGCTCTTCAGTTTTTTCTACCCGCTCCTAATTGCGATTTCTCGAAAAAATGTTACCAGCATAAGTTGTTAGTAACGGCGATTTGCCTCAATTGCTGGATTCTTCAGTCTTTTCTAGGCGGTGTCTCTGTAAGTGCCCCTAATTGCGCTTTCTCGAAAAAATGTTTCTAGGATAAATTGTTAGTAACGGCGAAAGAGGACTGTATGCCGAATTTCAGCTTCCAACTCCCGGCTTTCGCGATTTGCCTCAATTGCTCGATTCTTCAGTCTTTTCTAGGCGGTGTCTCTGTAAGTGCCCCTAATTGCGATTTCTCGACAAAATGTTACTATGATAAATTGTTAGTAACGGCGAAAGAGGACTGTATGCCGAATTTTAGATTCCAACTCCTGGCGTTCGCGATTTGCATCAATTGCTCGATTCTTCAGTCTTTTCTAGGCGGTGTTTCTGTAAGTGCCCCTAATTGCGCTTTCTCGAAAAAATGTTACTAGGATAAATTGTTAGTAACGGCGTAAGAGGACTTTGTGCCGAATTTCAGATTCCAACTCCCGGCGTTCGCGATTTGCTCTAATTGCTCGGCTCTTCAGTTTTTTCTAAGCGGTGCCCCTGTAAAGTGCCCTAATTACGATTTCTCGAAAAAGTGTTACTAGCATAAATTGTTAGTAACGGCGTAAGGGGACTGTATGCCGAATCTCAGCTTCCAACCCCCGGCTTTCGCGATTTGCCTCAATTGCTGGATTCTTCAGTCTTTTCTAGGCGGTGTCTCTGTAAGTGCCCCTAATTGCGCTTTCTCGAAAAAATGTTACTAGGATAAATTGTTAGTAACGGCGAAAGAGGACTGTATGCCGAATTTCAGCTTCCAACTCCCGGCTTTCGCGATTTGCCTCAATTGCTCGATTCTTCAGTCTTTTCTAGGCGGTGTCTCTGTAAGTGCCCTAATTGCGCTTTCTCGAAAAAATGTTACTAGGATAAATTGTTAGTAACGGCGAATGAGGACTGTATGCCGAATTTCAGATTCCAACTCCGGCGTTCGCGATTTGCCCAAATTGCTGGACTCTTCAGTTTTTTCTACACGGTGCCCAAGTAAAGTGCCCTTAATTACGATTTCTCGACAAAATGTTACTAGGATAAATTGTTAGTAATGGCGAAAGAGGACTGTATGCCGAATTTCAGCTTCCAACACCCGGCGTTCGCGATTTGCCCCAATTGCTCGGCTCTTCAGTTTTTTCTAAGCGCCCCTAATTGCGATTTCTCGAAAAAGTGTTACTAGCATAAATTGTTAGTAACGGCGTAAGGGGACTGTATGCCGAATTTTAGATTCCAACTCGCGGCGTTCGCGATTTGCCCCAATAGCTGGACTCTTCAGTTTTTTCTACTCTCCCCTAATTGCGATTTCTCGAAAAGATGTTACTAGCATAAATTGTTAGTATCGGCGAAAGAGGGGTGTATGCCGAATTTCAGCCTCCAACTCCCGGCGTTCGCGATTTGCCCCAATTGCTGGACTCTTCAGTTTTCTCTAGGCGGAGTCCCAGTAAAGTGCCCTTAATTACGATTTCTCGACAAAATGTTACTAGGATAAATTGTTAGTAATGGCGAAAGAGGACTGTATGCCGAATTTCAGCTTCCAACACCCGGCGTTCGCGATTTGCCCCAATTGCTCGGCTCTTCAGTTTTTTCTACTCTCCCCTAATTGCGATTTCTCGAAAAGATGTTACTAGCATAAATTGTTAGTAACGGCGAATGAGGACTGTATGCCGAATTTCAGATTCCAACTCCCGGTGTTCGCGATTTGCCCCAATTGCTGGACTCTTCAGTTTTCTCTAGTCGGTGTCCCAGTAAAGTGCCCTTAATTACGAATTCTCGACAAAATGTTACGAGGATAAATTGTTAGTAACGGCGAATGAGGACTGTATGCCGAATTTCAGATTCCAACTCCCGGCGTTCGCGATTTGCCCCAATTGCTGGACTCTTCAGTTTTTCTACACGGTGCCCAAGTAAAGTGCCCTTAATTACGATTTCTCGACAAAATGTTACTAGGATAAATTGTTAGTAATGGCGAAAGAGGACTGTATGCCGAATTTCAGCTTCCAACACCCGGCGTTCGCGAATTTCCCCAAAACCTCGGCTCTACAGTAAAATCTAAGCACCCCTAATTGCGAATTCTCGAATAAATGTTACTAGCATAAAATGTTAGTAACGGCGTAAAGAGGACTGTATGCCGAATTTTAGATTCCAACTCCCGGCGTTCGCGATTTACCCCAATAGCTGGACTCTTCAGTCTTTCTAGGCGGTGTCTCTGTAAAGTGCCCTTTAATTGCGATTTCTCGAAAAGATGTTACTAGCATAAATTGTTAGTAACGGCGAAAGAGGACTGTATGCCGAATTTCAGCCTCCAACTCCCGGCGTTCGCGATTTGCCTCAATTGCTCGATTCTTCAGTCTTCTCTAGGCGGTGTCTTTGTAAGTGCCCTTAATTGCGATTTCTCGAAAAAATGTTACTAGCATAAATTGTTAGTAACGGCGTAAGGGGACTGTATGCCGAATTTCAGCCTCCAACTCCCGGCGTTCGCGATTTGCACCAATTGCTCGGCTCTTCAGTTTTTTCTAGGCGGTGTCCCAGTAAAGTGCCATTAATTGCGATTTCTAGAAAAAATTTTACTAGAATAAATTGTTAGTAACGGCGAATGAGGACTGTATGCCGAATTTCAGATTCCAACTCCGGGCGTTCGCGATTTGCCCCAATTGCTGGACTCTTCAGTTTTCTCTAGGCGGTGTCCCAGTAAAGTGCCCTTAATTACGATTTCTCGACAAAATGTTACTACGATAAATTGTTAGTAACGGCGAATGAGAACTGTATGCCGAATTTCAGATTCCAACTCCCGGCGTTCGCGATTTGCCCAAATTGCTGGACTCTTCAGTTTTTTCTACACGGTGCCCAAGTAAAGTGCCCTTAATTACGATTTCTCGACAAAATGTTACTAGGATAAATTGTTAGTAATGGCGAAAGAGGACTGTGTGCCGAATTTCAGCTTCCAACACCCGGCGTTCGCGATTTGCCCCAATTGCTCGGCTCTTCAGTTTTTTCTAAGCGCCCCTAATTGCGATTTCTCGAAAAAGTGTTACTAGCATAAATTGTTAGTAACGGCGTAAGGGGACTGTATGCCGAATTTCAGCCTCCAACTCCCGGCGTTCGCGATTTGCACCAATTGCTCGGCTCTTCAGTTTTTTCTAGGCGGTGTCCATGTAAAGTGCCCCTAATTGCGATTTCTCTAAAAGATGTTACTAGGATAAATTGTTAGTAACGGCGAAAGAGGACTGTGTGCCGAATTTCAGCTTCCAACACCCGGCGTTCGCGATTTGCCCCAATTGCTCGGCTCTTCAGTTTTTTCTAAGCGCCCCTAATTGCGATTTCTCGAAAAAGTGTTACTAGCATAAATTGTTAGTAACGGCGTAAGGGGACTGTATGCCGAATTTCAACCTCCAACTCCCGGCGTTCGCGATTTGCTCTAGTTGCTCGACTCTTCAGTTTTTTCAACGCGGTGCCTCTGCAAAGAGCACCTAATTGCGATTTCTAGAAAAAATGTTACTAACAGTTTTGTTAGTAACGGCAAAAGAGGACTCTATGCCGAATTTCAGCTTCCAATCCCGGCTTTCGCGATTTGCCTCAATTGCCCGATTCTTCAGTCTTTTCTAGGCGGTGTCTCTGTAAGTGTCCCTAATTGAGATTTCTCGAAAAAATGTTACTAGGATAAATTGTTAGTAACGGCAAAAGAGGACTGTATGCCGTATTTCATATTCGCAACTCCCGGCGTCCGCGATTTGCCCCAATTGCTCGACTCTTCAGTTTTTTCTACACGGTGCCCCTGTGAAGTGTCCTTAATTGCGATTTCTTGAAAAAATGTTACTAGGATAAATTGTTAGTAACGGAGAAAGAAGGCTGTATGCCGAGTTTCATCTTCCCAGCCCCCGGCGCTCACGATTTGCCCCAATAGGTCGACTCTTCAGTTTTTTCTACACGGTGCCCCTGTAAAGTGCCCTTAAATGCGATTTCTCGAAAAAATGTTACTAGCATAAATTGTTAGTAACGGTGTAAGAGGACCGTGTGCCGAATTTCAGATTCCAACTCCCGGCTTTCGCGATTTGCTCTAATTGCTCGACTCTTCAGTTTTTTCAACGCGGTGCCTCTGCAAAGAGCACCTAATTGCGATTTCTAGAAAAAATGTTACTAACAGTTTTGTTAGTAACGGCAAAAGAGGACTCTATGCCGAATTTCAGCTTCCAACTTACGGCGTTCGCGCTTGCTCCAATTGCTCGACTCTTAAGTCTTTTCTAGGCGGTGTCTTTGTAAGTGCCCTTAATTGCGATTTCTCGAAAAAAATGTTACTAGCATAAATTGTTAGTAACGGCGTAAGAGGACTGTATGCCGAATTTCAGCTTCCAACTCCCGGCTTTCGCGATTTGCCTCAATTGCTCGATTCTTCAGTCTTCTCTAGGCGGTGTCTTTGTAAGTGCCCTTAATTGCGATTTCTCGAAAAAAATGTTACTAGCATAAATTGTTAGCAACGGCGTAAGGGGACTGTATGCCAAATTTCAGATTCCAACTCCCGGCGTTCGCGATTTGCCCCAATTGCTCGGCTCTTCAGTCTTTTCTAGTCGGTGTCCCTGTAAAGTGCCCCTAATTACGATTTCTCGAAAAAACGTTACTAGTATAAATTGTTAGTAACGGCGAAAGAGGACTGTATGCCTAATTTCAGCTTCCAACTCCCGGCGTTCGCGACTTGCCCCAATTGCTCGGCTCTTCAGTTTTTTCTACCCGCTCCCAATTGCGATTTCTCGAAAAAATGTTACCAGCATAAGTTGTTAGTAACGGCGTAAGAGGACTGTATGCCGAATTTCAGCTTCCAACTCCCGGCTTTCGCGATTTGCCTCAATTGCTCGATTCTTCAGTCTTTTCTAGGCGGTGTCTCTGTAAGTGCCCCTAATTGCGCTTTCTCGAAAAAATGTTACTAGGATAAATTGTTAGTAACGGCGAAAGAGGACTGCATGCCGAATTTCAGCTTCCAACTCCCGGCTTTCGCGATTTGCCCCAATTGCTGGACTCTTCAGTTTTCTCTAGGCGGAGTCCCAGTAAAGTGCCCTTAATTACGATTTCTCGACAAAATGTTACTAGGATAAATTGTTAGTAACGGCGAATGAGGACTGTATGCCGAATTTCAGATTCCAACTCCCGGCGTTCGCGATTTGCCCCAATTGCTCGGCTCTTCAGTTTTTTCTACTCTCCCCTAATTGCGATTTCTCGAAAAGATGTTACTAGCATAAATTGTTAGTAACGGCGAATGAGCACTGTATGCCGAATTTCAGATTCCAACTCCCGGTGTTCGCGATTTGCCCCAATTGCTGGACTCTTCAGTTTTCTCTAGTCGGTGTCCCAGTAAAGTGCCCTTAATTACGAATTCTCGACAAAATGTTACTAGGATAAATTGTTAGTAACGGCGAATGAGGACTGTATGCCGAATTTCAGATTCCAACTCCCGGCGTTCGCGATTTGCCCCAATTGCTGGACTCTTCAGTTTTTTCTACACGGTGCCCAAGTAAAGTGCCCTTAATTACGATTTCTCGACATAATGTTACTAGGATAAATTGTTAGTAATGGCGAAAGAGGACTGTATGCCGAATTTCAGCTTCCAACACCCGGCGTACGCGATTTGCCCCAATTGCTCGGCTCTTCAGTTTTTTCTAAGCGCCCCTAATTGCGATTTCTCGAAAAAGTGTTACTAGCATAAAATGTTAGTAACGGCGTAAGGGGACTGTATGCCGAATTTTAGATTCCAACTCCCGGCGTTCGCGATTTGCCCCAATTGCTGGACTCTTCAGTTTTCTCTAGTCGGTGTCCCAGTAAAGTGCCCTTAATTACGAATTCTCGACAAAATGTTACTAGGATAAATTGTTAGTAACGGCGAATGAGGACTGTATGCCGAATTTCAGATTCCAACTCCCGGCGTTCGCGATTTGCCCCAATTGCTGGACTCTTCAGTTTTTTCTACACGGTGCCCAAGTAAAGTGCCCTTAATTACGATTTCTCGACATAATGTTACTAGGATAAATTGTTAGTAATGGCGAAAGAGGACTGTATGCCGAATTTCAGCTTCCAACACCCGGCGTTCGCGATTTGCCCCAATTGCTCGGCTCTTCAGTTTTTTCTACTCTCCCCTAATTGCGATTTCTCGAAAAGATGTTACTAGCATAAATTGTTAGTAACGGCGAAAGAGGACTGTATGCCGAATTTCAGCCTCCAACTCCCGGCGTTCGCGATTTGCCTCAATTGCTCGATTCTTCAGTCTTCTCTAGGCGGTGTCTTTGTAAGTGCCCTTAATTGCGATTTCTCGAAAAAATGTTACTAGCATAAATTGTTAGCAACGGCGTAAGGGGACTGTATGCCGAATTTCAGATACCAACTCCCGGCGTTCGCGATTTGCCTCAATTGCTCGATTCTTCAGTCTTCTCTAGGCGGTGTCTTTGTAAGTGCCCTTAATTGCGATTTCTCGACAAAATGTTACTAGGATAAATTGTTAGTAATGGCGAAAGAGGACTGTATGCCGAATTTCAGCTTCCAACACCCGGCGTTCGCGATTTGCCCCAATTGCTCGGCACTTCAGTTTTTTCTAGGCGCTGTCCCTATAAAGTGCCCCTAATTGCGATTTCTCTAAAAAATGTTACTAGGATAAATTGTTAGTAACGGCGAAACAAGACTGTATGCCGAATTTTCAACTTCCGATTCCCGGCGTTCGCGATTTGCCCCAATTGCTCGACTCTTCAGTTTTTTCTAGGCGGTGCCCCTGTAAAGTGCCCTTAATTGCGATTTCGCGAAAAATGTTACTATGATAATTTGTTAGTAACGGCGAAAGAGTACTGTATGCCGAATTTCAGCTTCCAATCCCGGCTTTCGCGATTTGCCTCAATTGCCCGATTCTTCAGTCTTTTCTAGGCGGTGTCTCTGTAAGTGTCCCTAATTGAGATTTCTCGAAAAAATGTTACTAGGATAAATTGTTAGTAACGGCAAAAGAGGACTGTATGCCGTATTTCATATTCGCAACTCCCGGCGCTCACGATTTGCCCCAATAGGTCGACTCTTCAGTTTTTTCTACACGGTGCCCCTGTAAAGTGCCCTTAATTGCGATTTCTCGAAAAAATGTTACTAGCATAAATTGTTAGTAACGGCGTAAGAAGACCGTGTGCCGAATTTCAGATTCCAACTCCCGGCTTTCGCGATTTGCTCTAATTGCTCGACTCTTCAGTTTTTTCAACGCGGTGCCGCTGTAAGAGCACCTAATTGCGATTTCCAGAAAAAATGTTACTAACAGTTTTGTTAGTAACGGCAAAAGAGGACTCTATGCCGAATTTCAGCTTCCAACTTACGGCGTTCGCGCTTGCCCCAATTGCTCGACTCTTAAGTCTTTTCTAAGCGGTGTCCCTGTAAAGTGCCCATAATTGCTATTTCTCGAAAAAACGTTACTAGCATAAATTGTTAGTAACGGCGTAAGAGGACTGTATGCCGAATTTCAGCTTCCAACACCCGGCTTTCGCGATTTGCCTCAATTGCTCGATTCTTCAGTCTTCTCTAGGCGGTGTCTTTGTAAGTGCCCTTAATTGCGATTTCTCGAAAAAATGTTACTAGCATAAATTGTTAGTAACGGCGTAAGGGGACTGTATGCCGAATTTCAGATTCCAACTCCCGGCGTTCGCGATTTGCCCCAATTGCTCGGCTCATCAGTCTTTTCTAGTCGGTGTCCCTGTATAGTGCCCCTAATTACGATTTCTCGAAAAAACGTTACTAGAATAAATTGTTAGTAACGGCAAAAGAGGACTGTATGCCTAATTTCAGCTTCCAACTCCCGGCGTTCGCGACTTGCCCCAATTGCTCGGCTCTTCAGTTTTTTCTACCCGCTCCTAATTGCGATTTCTCGAAAAAATGTTACCAGCATAAGTTGTTAGTAACGGCGTAAGAGGACTGTATGCCGAATTTCAGCTTCCAACTCCCGGCTTTCGCGATTTGCCTCAATTGCTCGATTCTTCAATCTTTTCTAGGCGGTGTCTCTGTAAGTGCCCCTAATTGCGCTTTCTCGAAAAAATGTTACTAGGATAAATTGTTAGTAACCGCGAAAGAGGACTGTATGCCGAATTTCAGCTTCCAACTCCCGGCTTTCGCGATTTGCCTCAATTGCTCGATTCTTCAATCTTTTCTAGGCGGTGTCTCTGTAAGTGCCCCTAATTGCGCGTTCTCGAAAAAATGTTACTAGGATAAATTGTTAGTAACGGCGAATGAGGACTGCATGCCGAATTTCAGATTCCAACTCCCGGCGTTCGCGATTTGCCCAAATTGCTGGACTCTTCAGTTTTTTCTACACGGTGCCCAAGTAAAGTGCCCTTAATTACGATTTCTCGACAAAATGTTACTAGGATAAATTGTTAGTAATGGCGAAAGAGGACTGTGTACCGAATTTCAGCTTCCAACACCCGGCGTTCGCGATTTGCCCCAATTGCTCGGCTTTTCAGTTTTTTCTAAGCGCCCCTAATTGCGATTTCTCGAAAAAGTGTTACTAGCATAAATTGTTAGTAACGGCGTAAGGGGACTGTATGCCGAATTTCAGCCTCCAACTCCCGGCGTTCGCGATTTGCACCAATTGCTCGACTCTTCAGTTTTTTCTAGGCGGTGTCCCTGTAAAGTGCCCCTAATTGCGATTTCTCTAAAAAATGTTACTAGGATAAATTGTTAGTAACGGCGAAACAAGACTGTATGCCGAATTTCCAACTTCCGATTCCCGGCGTTCGCGATTTGCCCCAATTGCTCGACTCTTCAGTTTTTTCTAGGCGGTGCCCCTGTAAAGTGCCCTTAATTGCGATTTCGCGAAAAATGTTACTATGACAATTTGTTAGTAACGGCGAAAGAGGACTGTATGCCGAATTTCAGCTTCCAATCCCGGCTTTCGCGATTTGCCTCAATTGCCCGATTCTTCAGTCTTTTCTAGGCGGTGTCTCTGTAAGTGTCCCTAATTGAGATTTCTCGAAAAAATGTTACTAGGATAAATTGTTAGTAACGGCAAAAGAGGACTGTATGCCGTATTTCATATTCGCAAATCCCAGCGTCCGCGATTTGCCCCAATTGCTCGACTCTTCAGTTTTTTCTACACGGTGCCCCTGTAAAGTGCCCTTAATTGCGATTTCTCGAAAAAATGTTACCAGCATAAGTTGTTAGTAACGGCGTAAGAGGACTGTATGCCGAATTTCAGCTTCCAACTCCCGGCTTTCGCGATTTGCCTCAATTGCTCGATTCTTCAATCTTTTCTAGGCGGTGTCTCTGTAAGTGCCCCTAATTGCGCTTTCTCGAAAAAATGTTACTAGGATAAATTGTTAGTAACCGCGAAAGAGGACTGTATGCCGAATTTCAGCTTCCAACTCCCGGCTTTCGCGATTTGCCTCAATTGCTCGATTCTTCAATCTTTTCTAGGCGGTGTCTCTGTAAGTGCCCCTAATTGCGCGTTCTCGAAAAAATGTTACTAGGATAAATTGTTAGTAACGGCGAATGAGGACTGCATGCCGAATTTCAGATTCCAACTCCGGCGTTCGCGATTTGCCCAAATTGCTGGACTCTTCAGTTTTTCTACACGGTGCCCAAGTAAAGTGCCCTTAATTACGATTTCTCGACAAAATGTTACTAGGATAAATTGTTAGTAATGGCGAAAGAGGACTGTGTACCGAATTTCAGCTTCCAACACCCGGCGTTCGCGATTTGCCCCAATTGCTCGGCTTTTCAGTTTTTTCTAAGCTCCCCTAATTGCGATTTCTCGAAAAAGTGTTACTAGAATAAATTGTTAGTAACGGCGACTGTATGCCGAATTTCAGCCTCCAACTCCCGGCGTTCGCGATTTGCCCCAATCGCACGACTCTTCAGTTTTTTCTAATCGGTGTCCCTGTAAAGTGCCCCTAATTGCGATTTCTCTAAAAAATGTTACTAGGATAAATTGTTAGTAACGGCGAAACAAGACTGTATGCCGAATTTCCAACTTCCGATTCCCGGCGTTCGCGATTTGCCCCAATTGCTCGACTCTTCAGTTTTTTCTAGGCGGTGCCCCTGTAAAGTGCCCTTAATTGCGATTTCGCGAAAAATGTTACTATGAAAATTTGTTAGTAACGGCGAAAGAGGACTGTATGCCGAATTTCAGCTTCCAATCCCGGCTTTCGCGATTTGCCTCAATTGCCCGATTCTTCAGTCTTTTCTAGGCGGTGTCTCTGTAAGTGTCCCTAATTGAGATTTCTCGAAAAAATGTTACTAGGATAAATTGTTAGTAACGGCAAAAGAGGACTGTATGCCGTATTTCATATTCGCAACTCCCAGCGTCCGCGATTTGCCCCAATTGCTCGACTCTTCAGTTTTTTCTACACGGTGCCCCTGTAAAGTGCCCTTAATTGCGATTTCTCGAAAAAATGTTACCAGTATAAGTTGTTAGTAACGGCGTAAGAGGACTGTATGCCGAATTTCAGCTTCCAACTCCCGGCTTTCGCGATTTGCCTCAATTGCTCGATTCTTCAGTCTTTTCTAGGCGGTGTCTCTGTAAGTGCCCCTAATTGCGCTTTCTCGAAAAAATGTTACTAGGATAAATTGTTAGTAACGGCGTAAGAGGACTGTGCGCCGAATTACAGATTCCAACCCCCGGCGTTCGCGATTTGCTCTAATTGCTCGACTCTTCAGTTTTTTCAAAGCGGTGCCCCTCTAAAGAGCACCTAATTGCGATTTCTCGAAAAAATGTTACTAACAGTTTTGTTAGTAACGGCAAATGAGGACTGTATGCCGAATTTCAGCTTCCAACTTACGGCGTTCGCGTTTGCTCCAATTGCTCGACTCTTAAGTCTTTTCTAGGCGGTGTCCCTGTAAAGTGCCCCTAATTGCTATTTCTCGAAAAAATGTTACTAGCATAAATTGTTAGTAACGGCGTAAGAGGACTGTATGCCGAATTTCAGCTTCCAACTCCCGGCTTTCGCGATTTGCCCCAATTGCTCGGCTCTTCAGTTTTTTCTACTCTCCCCTAATTGCGATTTCTCGAAAAGATGTTACTAGCATAAATTGTTAGTAACGGCGAATGAGGACTGTATGCCGAATTTCAGATTCCAACTCCCGGTGTTCGCGATTTGCCCCAATTGCTGGACTCTTCAGTTTTCTCTAGTCGGTGTCCCAGTAAAGTGCCCTTAATTACGAATTCTCGACAAAATGTTACTAGGATAAATTGTTAGTAACGGCGAAAGAGGACTGTATGCCGAATTTCAGCTTCCAACTCACGGCGTTCGCGATTTGCCCCAATTGCTCGGCTCTTCAGTTTTTTCTACTCTCCCCTAATTGCGATTTCTCGAAAAGATGTTACTAGCATAAATTGTTAGTAACGGCGAATGAGGACTGTATGCCGAATTTCAGATTCCAACTCCCGGTGTTCGCGATTTGCCCCAATTGCTGGACTCTTCAGTTTTCTCTAGTCGGTGTCCCAGTAAAGTGCCCTTAATTACGAATTCTCGACAAAATGTTACTAGGATAAATTGTTAGTAACGGCGAAAGAGGACTGTATGCCGAATTTCAGCTTCCAACTCACGGCGTTCGCGATTTGCCCCAATTGCTCGACTCTTCAGTTTTTTCTAGGCGGTGTCCCAGTAAAGTGCCATTAATTGCGATTTCTAGAAAAAATTTTACTAGAATAAATTGTTAGTAACGGCGAATGAGGACTGTATGCCGAATTTCACATTCCAACTCCGGGCGTTCGCGATTTGCCCCAATTGCTGGACTCTCCAGTTTTCTCTAGGAGGTGTCCCAGTAAAGTGCCCTTAATTACGATTTCTCGACAAAATGTTACTAGCATAAATTGTTAGTAACGGCGTAAGAGGACTGTATGCCGAATTTCAGCTTCCAAATCCCGGCTTTCGCGATTTGCCTCAATTGCCCGATTCTTCAGTCTTTTCTAGGCGATGTCTCTGTAAGTGTCCCTAATTGAGATTTCTCGAAAAAATGTTACTAGGATAAATTGTTAGTAACGGCAAAAGAGGACTGTATGCCGTATTTCATATTCGCAACTCCCGGCGTCCGCGATTTGCCCCAATTGCTCGACTCTTCAGTTTTTTTCTACACGGTGCCCCTGTAAAGTGCCCTTAATTGCGATTTCTCGAAAAAATGTTACTAGCATAAATTGTTAGTAACGGCGTAAGAGGACTGTGTGCCGAATTTCAGATTCCAACTCCCGGCTTTCGCGATTTGCCTCAATTGCTCGATTCTTCAGTCTTCTCTAGGCGGTGTCTTTGTAAGTGCCCTTAATTGCGATTTCTCGAAAAAATGTTACTAGCATAAATTGTTAGTAACGGCGTAAGGGGACTGTATGCCGAATTTCAGATTCCAACTCCCGGCGTTCGCGATTTGCCTCAATTGCTCGATTCTTCAGTCTTCTCTAGGCGGTGTCTTTGTAAGTGCCCTTAATTGCGATTTCTCGAAAAAATGTTACTAGCATAAATTGTTAGTAACGGCGTAAGGGGACTGTATGCCGAATTTCAGATTCCAACACCCGGCGTTCGCGATTTGCCCCAATTGCTTGGCTCTTCAGTCTTTTCTAGTCGGTGTCCCTGTAAAGTGCCCCTAATTACGATTTCTCGAAAAAACGTTACTAGCGTAAATTGTTAGTAACGGCGAAAGAGGACTGTATGCCTAATTTCAGCTTCCAACTCCCGGCGTTCGCGACTTGCCCCAATTGCTCGGCTCTTCAGTTTTTTCTACCCGCTCCTAATTGCGATTTCTCGAAAAAATGTTACCAGCATAAGTTGTTAGTAACGGCGTAAGAGGACTGTATGCCGAATCTCAGCTTCCAACCCTCGGCTTTCGCGATTTGCCTCAATTGCTGGATTCTTCAGTCTTTTCTAGGCGGTGTCTCTGTAAGTGCCCCTAATTGCGCTTTCTCGAAAAAATGTTACTAGGATAAATTGTTAGTAACGGCGAAAGAGGACTGTATGCCGAATTTCAGCTTCCAACTCCCGGCTTTCGCGATTTGCCTCAATTGCTCGATTCTTCAGTCTTTTCTAGGCGGTGTCTCTGTAAGTGCCCCTAATTGCGATTTCTCGACAAAATGTTACTATGATAAATTGTTAGTAACGGCGAAAGAGGACTGTATGCCGAATTTTAGATTCCAACTCCTGGCGTTCGCGATTTGCATCAATTGCTCGATTCTTCAGTCTTTTCTAGGCGGTGTTTCTGTAAGTGCCCTAATTGCGCTTTCTCGAAAAAATGTTACTAGGATAAATTGTTAGTAACGGCGTAAGAGGACTTTGTGCCGAATTTCAGATTCCAACTCCCGGCGTTCGCGATTTGCTCTAATTGCTCGGCTCTTCAGTTTTTTCTAAGCGCCCCTAATTGCGATTTCTCGAAAAAGTGTTACTAGCATAAATTGTTAGTAACGGCGTAAGGGGACTGTATGCCGAATTTTAGATTCCAACTCCCGGCGTTCGCGATTTGCCCCAATAGCTGGACTCTTCAGTTTTTTCTACTCTCCCCTAATTGCGATTTCTCGAAAAGATGTTACTAGCATAAATTGTTAGTAACGGCGAAAGAGGGGTGTATGCCGAATTTCAGCCTCCAACTCCCGGCGTTCGCGATTTGCCCAAATTGCTGGACTCTTCAGTTTTCTCTAGGCGGAGTCCCAGTAAAGTGCCCTTAATTACGATTTCTCGACAAAATGTTACTAGGATAAATTGTTAGTAACGGCGAATGAGGACTGTATGCCGAATTTCAGATTCCAACTCCAGGCGTTCGCGATTTGCTCTAATTGCTCGGCTCTTCAGTTTTTTCTAAGCGCCCCTAATTGCGATTTCTCGAAAAAGTGTTACTAGCATAAATTGTTAGTAACGGCGTAAGGGGACTGTATGCCGAATTTCAGCTTCCAACTCCCGGCTTTCGCGATTTACCCCAATAGCTGGACTCACGATTTGCCCCAATAGGTCGACTCTTCAGTTTTTTCTACACGGTGCCCCTGTAAAGTGCCCTTAATTGCGATTTCTCGAAAAAATGTTACTAGCATAAATTGTTAGTAACGGCGTAAGAGGACTGTGTGCCGAATTTCAGATTCCAACTCCCGGCTTTCGCGATTTGCCTCAATTGCTCGATTCTTCAGTCTTCTCTAGGCGGTGTCTTTGTAAGTGCCCTTAATTGCGATTTCTCGAAAAAATGTTACTAGCATAAATTGTTAGTAACGGCGTAAGGGGACTGTATGCCGAATTTCAGATTCCAACTCCCGGCGTTCGCGATTTGCCTCAATTGCTCGATTCTTCAGTCTTCTCTAGGCGGTGTCTTTGTAAGTGCCCTTAATTGCGATTTCTCGAAAAAATGTTACTAGCATAAATTGTTAGTAACGGCGTAAGGGGACTGTATGCCGAATTTCAGATTCCAACACCCGGCGTTCGCGATTTGCCCCAATTGCTTGGCTCTTCAGTCTTTTCTAGTCGGTGTCCCTGTAAAGTGCCCCTAATTACGATTTCTCGAAAAAACGTTACTAGCGTAAATTGTTAGTAACGGCGAAAGAGGACTGTATGCCTAATTTCAGCTTCCAACTCCCGGCGTTCGCGACTTGCCCCAATTGCTCGGCTCTTCAGTTTTTTCTACCCGCTCCTAATTGCGATTTCTCGAAAAAATGTTACCAGCATAAGTTGTTAGTAACGGCGATTTGCCTCAATTGCTGGATTCTTCAGTCTTTTCTAGGCGGTGTCTCTGTAAGTGCCCCTAATTGCGCTTTCTCGAAAAAATGTTACTAGGATAAATTGTTAGTAACGGCGAAAGAGGACTGTATGCCGAATTTCAGCTTCCAACTCCCGGCTTTCGCGATTTGCCTCAATTGCTCGATTCTTCAGTCTTTTCTAGGCGGTGTCTCTGTAAGTGCCCCTAATTGCGATTTCTCGACAAAATGTTACTATGATAAATTGTTAGTAACGGCGAAAGAGGACTGTATGCCGAATTTTAGATTCCAACTCCTGGCGTTCGCGATTTGCATCAATTGCTCGATTCTTCAGTCTTTTCTAGGCGGTGTTTCTGTAAGTGCCCCTAATTGCGCTTTCTCGAAAAAATGTTACTAGGATAAATTGTTAGTAACGGCGTAAGAGGACTTTGTGCCGAATTTCAGATTCCAACTCCCGGCGTTCGCGATTTGCTCTAATTGCTCGGCTCTTCAGTTTTTTCTAAGCGCCCCTAATTGCGATTTCTCGAAAAAGTGTTACTAGCATAAATTGTTAGTAACGGCGTAAGGGGACTGTATGCCGAATTTTAGATTCCAACTCCCGGCGTTCGCGATTTGCCCCAATAGCTGGACTCTTCAGTTTTTTCTACCCGCTCCTAATTGCGATTTCTCGAAAAAATGTTACCAGCATAAGTTGTTAGTAACGGCGTAAGAGGACTGTATGCCGAATCTCAGCTTCCAACCCCCGGCTTTCGCGATTTGCCTCAATTGCTGGATTCTTCAGTCTTTTCTAGGCGGTGTCTCTGTAAGTGCCCCTAATTGCGCTTTCTCGAAAAAATGTTACTAGGATAAATTGTTAGTAACGGCGAAAGAGGACTGTATGCCGAATTTCAGCTTCCAACTCCCGGCTTTCGCGATTTGCCTCAATTGCTCGATTCTTCAGTCTTTTCTAGGCGGTGTCTCTGTAAGTGCCCCTAATTGCGATTTCTCGACAAAATGTTACTATGATAAATTGTTAGTAACGGCGAAAGAGGACTGTATGCCGAATTTTAGATTCCAACTCCTGGCGTTCGCGATTTGCATCAATTGCTCGATTCTTCAGTCTTTTCTAGGCGGTGTTTCTGTAAGTGCCCCTAATTGCGCTTTCTCGAAAAAATGTTACTAGGATAAATTGTTAGTAACCGCGTAAGAGGACTTTGTGCCGAATTTCAGATTCCAACTCCCGGCGTTCGCGATTTGCTCTAATTGCTCGGCTCTTCAGTTTCTTCTAAGCGCCCCTAATTGCGATTTCTCGAAAAAGTGTTACTAGCATAAATTGTTAGTAACGGCGTAAGGGGACTGTATGCCGAATTTTAGATTCCAACTCCCGGCGTTCGCGATTTGCCCCAATAGCTGGACTCTTCAGTTTTTTCTACTCTCCCCTAATTGCGATTTCTCGAAAAGATGTTACTAGCATAAATTGTTAGTAACGGCGAAAGAGGGGTGTATGCCGAATTTCAGCCTCCAACTCCCGGCGCACAGTGGGGTATTTGCCCGATTTAGCTGGCCAAAAGTCAATTTCTCAAATTTATTTCAGATAAAAATAAATGGTTATGGGACAATCTTGAATGTATCAGAAACAACAGGACACAATTTGTTTTCCCCTTATCTTACGTCTTACTTATTATTATCAGTCTGATCTGGACCGTCTGCAAAGTGCATGCGCTTTTTTCTCGGCATATTTTGCAGTACTAGACTTAAAAATTAATTATATTTTTACGAAAAAATTATGACAGCGATTAATTATGCACTGTCCTGAAGTGGGTAAGTGTAAATATATTTGAATGATTTCAGTTACAATTGCATTGCTTTTAACGTAGTTAAATCACTTTGAAAGAAGTACATTTTTAACATATTTTAAAGCCAACATCAACATAACTTGAAGGATTTGTTATACTTCAGGATGCGTCCCGGTATTTATTAATTCATAAGTAGAAAGAGGAAGGTTCTAGCTTTATAATTATTAAAAAAGTGGCCGCGGAATCATGCGACTCTTCGCTTATTAGCTGAAATAAAAAATACAGAGGTTACTTACATAAACTACTCATTAAACCTTTCTAAAGAGACGATTTAGTTAGAAATTGGAATTTTATGTGATGGAGGTGCTCCACACAGATCTTTTTAAATAAAATAAAATAAATAAAATTAGTTACAATCATTTCCGGTTGTACCAGAAGTCTTTATCTATTCGCTTATTTTTAATGGCATGCTGTAATTTTTGTTACATTTTTGAATTTTTTTAGATCATTCACGACATTGTTCCTGCTGCCTTTAAATACCATATATAAGTTATTAAACACGTTTTGAATCTATTATGCAACAGAAATAATTTTGGCCAGCTAGATCGGACAAATACCCCACTGTGCGGCGTTCGCGATTTGCCCAAATTGCTGGACTCTTCAGTTTTCTCTAGGCGGAGTCCAAGTAAAGTGCCCTTAATTACGATTTCTCGACAAAATGTTACTAGGATAAATTGTTAGTAACGGCGAATGAGGACTGTATGCCGAATTTCAGATTCCAACTCCCGGCGTTCGCGATTTGCTCTAATTGCTCGGCTCTTCAGTTTTTTCTAAGCGCCCCTAATTGCGATTTCTCGAAAAAGTGTTACTAGCATAAATTGTTAGTAACGGCGTAAGGGGACTGTATGCCGAATTTCAGCTTCCAACTCCCGGCTTTCGCGATTTACCCCAATAGCTGGACTCACGATTTGCCCCAATAGGTCGACTCTTCAGTTTTTTCTACACGGTGCCCCTGTAAAGTGCCCTTAATTGCGATTTCTCGAAAAAATGTTACTAGCATAAATTGTTAGTAACGGCGTAAGAGGACTGTGTGCCGAATTTCAGATTCCAACTCCCGGCTTTCGCGATTTGCCTCAATTGCTCGATTCTTCAGTCTTCTCTAGGCGGTGTCTTTGTAAGTGCCCTTAATTGCGATTTCTCGAAAAAATGTTACTAGCATAAATTGTTAGTAACGGCGTAAGGGGACTGTATGCCGAATTTCAGATTCCAACTCCCGGCGTTCGCGATTTGCCTCAATTGCTCGATTCTTCAGTCTTTTCTAGGCGGTGTTTCTGTAAGTGCCCCTAATTGCGCTTTCTCGAAAAAATGTTACTAGGATAAATTGTTAGTAACGGCGTAAGAGGACTTTGTGCCGAATTTCAGATTCCAACTCCCGGCGTTCGCGATTTGCTCTAATTGCTCGGCTCTTCAGTTTTTTCTAAGCGCCCCTATTTGCGATTTCTCGAAAAAGTGTTACTAGCATAAATTGTTAGTAACGGCGTAAGGGGACTGTATGCCGAATCTCAGCTTCCAACCCCCGGCTTTCGCGATTTGCCTCAATTGCTGGATTCTTCAGTCTTTTCTAGGCGGTGTCTCTGTAAGTGCCCCTAATTGCGCTTTCTCGAAAAAATGTTACTAGGATAAATTGTTAGTAACGGCGAAAGAGGACTGTATGCCGAATTTCAGCTTCCAACTCCCGGCTTTCGCGATTTGCCTCAATTGCTCGATTCTTCAGTCTTTTCTAGGCGGTGTCTCTGTAAGTGCCCCTAATTGCGCTTTCTCGAAAAAATGTTACTAGGATAAATTGTTAGTAACGGCGAATGAGGACTGTATGCCGAATTTCAGATTCCAACTCCCGGCGTTCGCGTTTGCCCAAATTGCTGGACTCTTCAGTTTTTTCTACAGGGTGCCCAAGTAAAGTGCCCTTAATTACGATTTCTCGACAAAATGTTACTAGGATAAATTGTTAGTAATGGCGAAAGAGGACTGTGTGCCGAATTTCAGCTTCCAACACCCGGCGTTCGCGATTTGCCCCAATTGCTCGGCTCTTCAGTTTTTTCTAAGCGCCCCTAATTACGATTTCTCGAAAAAGTGTTACTAGCATAAATTGTTAGTAACGGCGTAAGGGGACTGTATGCCGAATTTTAGATTCCAACTCGCGGCGTTCGCGATTTGCCCCAATAGCTGGACTCTTCAGTTTTTTCTACTCTCCCCTAATTGCGATTTCTCGAAAAGATGTTACTAGCATAAATTGTTAGTATCGGCGAAAGAGGGGTGTATGCCGAATTTCAGCCTCCAACTCCCGGCGTTCGCGATTTGCCCCAATTGCTGGACTCTTCAGTTTTCTAGGCGGAGTCCCAGTAAAGTGCCCTTAATTACGATTTCTCGACAAAATGTTACTAGAATAAATTGTTAGTAATGGCGAAAGAGGACTGTATGCCGAATTTCAGCTTCCAACACCCGGCGTTCGCGATTTGCCCCAATTGCTCGGCTCTTCAGTTTTTTCTACTCTCCCCTAATTGCGATTTCTCGAAAAGATGTTACTAGCATAAATTGTTAGTAACGGCGAATGAGGACTGTATGCCGAATTTCAGATTCCAACTCCCGGTGTTCGCGATTTGCCCCAATTGCTGGACTCTTCAGTTTTCTCTAGTCGGTGTCCCAGTAAAGTGCCCTTAATTACGAATTCTCGACAAAATGTTACGAGGATAAATTGTTAGTAACGGCGAATGAGGACTGTATGCCGAATTTCAGATTCCAACTCCCGGCGTTCGCGATTTGCCCCAATTGCTGGACTCTTCAGTTTTTTCTACACGGTGCCCAAGTAAAGTGCCCTTAATTACGATTTCTCGACATAATGTTACTAGGATAAATTGTTAGTAATGGCGAAAGAGGACTGTATGCCGAATTTCAGCCTCCAACACCCGGCGTTCGCGATTTGCCCCAATTGCTCGGCTCTTCAGTTTTTTCTAAGCGCCCCTAATTGCGATTTCTCGAAAAAGTGTTACTAGCATAAAATGTTAGTAACGGCGTAAGGGGACTGTATGCCGAATTTTAGATTCCAACTCCCGGCGTTCGCGATTTACCCCAATAGCTGGACTCTTCAGTTTTTTCTACTCTCCCCTAATTGCGATTTCTCGAAAAGATGTTACTAGCATAAATTGTTAGTAACGGCGAAAGAGGACTGTATGCCGAATTTCAGCCTCCAAATCCCGGCGTTCGCGATTTGCCTCAATTGCTCGATTCTTCAGTCTTCTCTAGGCGGTGTCTTTGTAAGTGCCCTTAATTGCGATTTCTCGAAAAAATGTTACTAGCATAAATTGTTAGTAACGGCGTAAGGGGACTGTATGCTGAATTTCAGATACCAACTCCCGGCGTTCGCGATTTGCCTCAATTGCTCGATTCTTCAGTCTTCTCTAGGTGGTGTCTTTGTAAGTGCCCTTAATTGCGATTTCTCGACAAAATGTTACTAGGATAAATTGTTAGTAACGGCGAAAGAGGACTGTATGCCGAATTTCAGCTTCCAACACCCGGCGTTCGCGATTTGCCCCAATTGCTCGGCACCTCAATTTTTTCTAGGCGCTGTCCCTATAAAGTGCCCCTAATTGCGATTTCTCTAAAAAATGTTACTAGGATAAATTGTTAGTAACGGCGAAACAAGACTGTATGCCGAATTTCCAACTTCCGATTCCCGGCGTTCGCGATTTGCCCCAATTGCTCGACTCTTCAGTTTTTTCTAGGCGGTGCCCCTGTAAAGTGCCCTTAATTGCGATTTCGCGAAAAATGTTACTATGATAATTTGTTAGTAACGGCGAAAGAGTACTGTATGCCGAATTTCAGCTTCCAATCCCGGCTTTCGCGATTTGCCTCATTTGCCCCATTCTTCAGTCTTTTCTAGGCGGTGTCTCTGTAAGTGTCCCTAATTGAGATTTCTCGAAAAAATGTTACTAGGATAAATTGTTAGTAACGGCAAAAGAGGACTGTATGCCGTATTTCATATTCGCAACTCCCGGCGTCCGCGATTTGCCCCAATTGCTCGACTCTTCAGTTTTTTCTACACGGTGCCCCTGTGAAGTGTCCTTAATTGCGATTTCTTGAAAAAATGTTACTAGGATAAATTGTTAGTAACGGAGAAAGAAGGCTGTATGCCGAGTTTCATCTTCCCAGCTCCCGGCGCTCACGATTTGCCCCAATAGGTCGACTCTTCAGTTTTTTCTACACGGTGCCCCTGTAAAGTGCCCTTAATTGCGATTTCTCGAAAAAATGTTACTAGCATAAATTGTTAGTAACGGCGTAAGAGGACCGTGTGCCGAATTTCAGATTCCAACTCCCGGCTTTCGCGATTTGCTCTAATTGCTCGACTCTTCAGTTTTTTCAACGCGGTGCCGCTGTAAAGAGCACCTAATTGCGATTTCCAGAAAAAATGTTACTAACAGTTTTGTTAGTAACGGCAAAAGAGGACTCTATGCCGAATTTCAGCTTCCAACTTACGGCGTTCGCGCTTGCCCCAATTGCTCGACTCTTAAGTCTTTTCTAGGCGGTGTCCCTGTAAAGTGCCCCTAATTGCTATTTCTCGAAAAAATGTTACTAGCATAAATTGTTAGTAACGGCGTAAGAGGACTGTGTGCCGAATTTCAGATTCCAACTCCCGGCTTTCGCGATTTGCCTCAATTGCTCGATTCTTCAGTCTTCTCTAGGCGGTGTCTTTGTAAGTGCCCTTAATTGCGATTTCTCCAAAAAATGTTACTAGCATAAATTGTTAGTAACGGCGTAAGAGGACTGTGTGCCGAATTTCAGATTCCAACTCCCGGCTTTCGCGATTTGCCTCAATTGCTCGATTCTTCAGTCTTCTCTAGGCGGTGTCTTTGTAAGTGCCCTTAATTGCGATTTCTCGAAAAAATGTTACTAGCATAAATTGTTAGTAACGGCGTAAGGGGACTGTATGCCGAATTTCAGATTCCAACTCCCGGCGTTCGCGATTTGCCTCAATTGCTCGATTCTTCAGTCTTCTCTAGGCGGTGTCTTTGTAAGTGCCCTTAATTGCGATTTCTCGAAAAAATGTTACTAGCATAAATTATTAGTAACGGCGTAATGGGACTGTATGCCGAATTTCAGATTCCAACTCCCGGCTTTCGCGATTTGCCCCAATTGCTCGGCTCTTCAGTCTTTTCTAGTCGGTGTCCCTGTAAAGTGCCCCTAATTACGATTTCTCGAAAAAACGTTACTAGAATAAATTGTTAGTAACGGCAAAAGAGGACTGTATGCCTAATTTCAGCTTCCAACTCCCGGCGTTCGCGACTTGCCCCAATTGCTCGGCTCTTCAGTTTTTTCTACCCGCTCCTAATTGCGATTTCTCGAAAAAATGTTACCAGCATAAGTTGTTAGTAACGGCGTAAGAGGACTGTATGCCGAATTTCAGCTTCCAACTCCCGGCTTTCGCGATTTGCCCCAATTGCTCGGCTCTTCAGTCTTTTCAAGTCGGTGCCCCTGTAAAGAGCACCTAATTGCGATTTCTCGAAAAAATGTTACTAACAGTTTTGTTAGTAACGGCAAAAGAGGACTGTATGCCGAATTTCAGCTTCCAACTTACGGCGTTCGCGTTTGCTCCAATTGCTCGACTCTTAAGTCTTTTCTAGGCGGTGTCCCTGTAAAGTGCCCCTAATAGCTATTTCTCGAAAAAATGTTACTAGCATAAATTGTTAGTAACGGCGTAAGAGGACTGTATGCCGAATTTCAGCTTCCAACTCCCGGCTTTCGCGATTTGCCTCAATTGCTCGATTCTTCAGTCTTTTCTAGGCGGTGTCTCTGTAAGTGCCCCTAATTGCGATTTCTCGACAAAATGTTACTAGGATAAATTGTTAGTAACGGCGAAAGAGGACTGTATGCCAAATTTTAGATTCCAACTCCCGGCGTTCGCGATTTGCCTCAATTGCTCGATTGTTCAGTCTTTTCTAGGCGGTGTCTCTGTAAGTGCCCCTAGTTGCGCTTTCTCGAAAAAATGTTACTACGATAAATTGTTACTAACGGCGTAAGAGGACTGTGTGCCGAATTTCAGATTCCAACTCCCGGCGTTCGCGATTTGCTCTAATTGCTCGACTCTTCAGTTTTTTCAACGCGGTGCCCCTGTAAAGAGCACCTAATTGCGATTTCTCGAAAAAATGTTACTAACAGTTTTGTTAGTAACGGCAAAAGAGGACTGTATGCCGAATTTCAGCTTCCAACTTACGGCGTTCGCGTTTGCCCCAATTGCTCGGCTCTTTAGTCTAGGCGGTGTCCCTGTAAAGTGCCCCTAATTACGATTTCTCGAAAAAACGTTACTAGCGTAAATTGTTAGTAACGGCGAAAGAGGACCGTATGCCTAATTTCAGCTTCCAACTCCCGGCGTTCGCGACTTGCCCCAATTGCTCGGCTCTTCAGTTTTTTCTACCCGCTCCTAATTGCGATTTCTCGAAAAAATGTTACCAGCATAAGTTGTTAGTAACGGCGTAAGAGGACTGTATGCCGAATTTCAGCTTCCAACTCCCGGCTTTCGCGATTTGCCTCAATTGCTCGATTCTTCAGTCTTTTCTAGGCGGTGTCTCTGTAAGTGCCCCTAATTGCGATTTCTCTACAAAATGTTACTAGAATAAATTGTTAGTAACAGCGAATGAGGACTGTATGCCGAATTTCAGATTCCAACTCCCGGCGTTCGCGATTTGCCCCAATTGCTTGACTCTCCAGTTTTTCCTACACGATGCCCCAGTAAAGTGCCCCTAATTGCGATTTCTCGACAAAATGTTACTAGGATAAATTGTTAGTAACGGCGAAAGAGGGCTGTATGCCGAATTTCAGCTTCCAACTCACGGCGTTCGCGATTTGCCCCAATTGCTCGACTCTTCAGTTTTTTCTAAGCGCCCCTAATTGCGATTTCTCGAAAAAGTGTTACTAGCATAAATTGTTAGTAACGGCGTAAGGGGACTGTATGCCGAATTTCAGCCTCCAACTCCCGGCGTTCGCGATTTGCACCAATTGCTCGGCTCTTCAGTTTTTTCTAGGCGGTGTCCCAGTAAAGTGCCATTAATTGCGATTTCTAGAAAAAATTTTACTAGAATAAATTGTTAGTAACGGCGAATGAGGACTGTATGCCGAATTTCAGATTCCAACTCCGGGCGTTCGCGATTTGCCCCAATTGCTGGACTCTTCAGTTTTCTCTAGGCGGTGTCCCAGTAAAGTGCCCTTAATTACGATTTCTCGACAAAATGTTACTAGGATAAATTGTTAGTAACGGCGAATGAGGACTGTATGCCGAATTTCAGATTCCAACTCCCGGCGTTCGCGATTTGCCCAAATTGCTGGACTCTTCAGTTTTTTCTTCACGGTGCCCAAGTAAAGTGCCCTTAATTACGATTTCTCGACAAAATGTTACTAGGATAAATTGTTAGTAATGGCGAAAGAGGACTGTGTGCCTAATTTCAGCTTCCAACACCCGGCGTTCGCGATTTGCCCCAATTGCTCGGCTCTTCAGTTTTTTCTAAGCGCCCCTAATTGCGATTTCTCGAAAAAATGTTACCAGCATAAGTTGTTAGTAACGGCGTAAGAGGACTGTATGCCGAATTTCAGCTTCCAACTCCCGGCTTTCGCGATTTGCCTCAATTGCTCGATTCTTCAGTCTTTTCTAGGCGGTGCCTCTGTAAGTGCCCCTAATTGCGCTTTCTCGAAAAAATGTTACTAGGATAAATTGTTAGTAACGGCGAAAGAGGACTGTATGCCGAATTTCAGCTTCCAACTCCCGGCTTTCGCGATTTGCCTCAATTGCTCGATTCTTCAGTCTTTTCTAGACGGTGTCTCTGTAAGTGCCCCTAATTGCGCTTTCTCGAAAAAATGTTACTAGGATAAATTGTTAGTAACGGCGTAAGAGGACTGTGCGCCGAATTTCAGCTTCCAATCCCGGCTTTCGCGATTTGCCTCAATTGCCCGATTCTTCAGTCTTTTCTAGGCGGTGTCTCTGTAAGTGTCCCTAATTGAGATTTCTCGAAAAAATGTTACTAGGATAAATTGTTAGTAACGGCAAAAGAGGACTGTATGCCGTATTTCATATTCGCAACTCCCGGCGTCCGCGATTTGCCCCAATTGCTCGACTCTTCAGTTTTTTCTACACGGTGCCCCTGTGAAGTGTCCTTAATTGCGATTTCTTGAAAAAATGTTACTAGTATAAATTGTTAGTAACGGAGAAAGAAGGCTGTATGCCGAGTTTCATCTTCCCAGCTCCCGGCGCTCACGATTTGCCCCAATAGGTCGACTCTTCAGTTTTTTCTACACGGTGCCCCTGTAAAGTGCCCTTAATTGCGATTTCTCGAAAAAATGTTACTAGCATAAATTGTTAGTAACGGCGTAAGAGGACCGTGTGCCGAATTTCAGATTCCAACTCCCGGCTTTCGCGATTTGCTCTAATTGCTCGACTCTTCAGTTTTTTCAACGCGGTGCCCCTGCAAAGAGCACCTAATTGCGATTTCTAGAAAAAATGTTACTAACAGTTTTGTTAGTAACGGCAAAAGACGACTCTATGCCGAATTTCTGCTTCCAACTTACGGCGTTCGCGCTTGCCCCAATTGCTCGACTCTTAAGTCTTTTCTAGGCGGTGTCCCTGTAAAGTGCCCCTAATTGCTATTTCTCGAAAAAATGTTACTAGCATAAATTGTTAGTAACGGCGTAAGAGGACTGTATGCCGAATTTCAGCTTCCAACTCCCGGCTTTCGCGATTTGCCTCAATTGCTCGATTCTTCAGTCCTCTCTAGGCGGTGTCTTTGTAAGTGCCCTTAATTGCGATTTCTCGAAAAAATGTTACTAGCATAAATTGTTAGTAACGGCGTAAGGGGACTGTATGCCAAATTTCAGATTCCAACTCCCGGCGTTCGCGATTTGCCCCAATTGCTCGGCTCTTCAGTCTTTTCTAGTCGGTGTCCCTGTAAAGTGCCCCTAATTACGATTTCTCGAAAAAACGTTACTAGTATAAATTGTTAGTAACGGCAAAAGAGGACTGTATGCCTAATTTCAGCTTCCAACTCCCGGCGTTCGCGACTTGCCCCAATTGCTCGGCTCTTCAGTTTTTCTACCCGCTCCTAATTGCGATTTCTCGAAAAAATGTTACCAGCATAAGTTGTTAGTAACGGCGTAAGAGGACTGTATGCCGAATTTCAGCTTCCAACTCCCGGCTTTCGCGATTTGCCTCAATTGCTCGATTCTTCAGTCTTTTCTAGGCGGTGTCTCTGTAAGTGCCCCTAATTGCGCTTTCTCGAAAAAATGTTACTAGGATAAATTGTTAGTAACGGCGAAAGAGGACTGTATGCCGAATTTCAGCTTCCAACTCCCGGCTTTCGCGATTTGCCCCAATTGCTCGGCTCTTCAGTCTTTTCTAGTCGGTGCCCCTGTAAAGAGCACCTAATTGCGATTTCTCGAAAAAATGTTACTAACAGTTTTGTTAGTAACGGCAAAAGAGGACTGTATGCCGAATTTCAGCTTCCAACTTACGGCGTTCGCGTTTGCTCCAATTGCTCGACTCTTAAGTCTTTTCTAGGCGGTGTCCCTGTAAAGTGCCCCTAATTGCTATTTCTCGAAAAAATGTTACTAGCATAAATTGTTAGTAACGGCGTAAGAGGACTGTATGCCGAATTTCAGCTTCCAAATCCCGGCTTTCGCGATTTGCCTCAATTGCTCGATTCTTCAGTCTTTTCTAGGCGGTGTCTCTGTAAATGCCCCTAATTGCGATTTCTCGACAAAATTATACTAGGATAAATTGTTAGTAACGGCGAAAGAGGACTGTATGCCAAATTTTAGATTCCAACTCCCGGCGTTCGCGATTTGCCTCAATTGCTCGATTGTTCAGTCTTTTCTAGGCGGTGTCTCTGTAAGTGCCCCTAGTTGCGCTTTCTCGAAAAAATGTTACTAGGATAAATTGTTAGTAACGGCGTAAGAGGACTGTGTGCCGAATTTCAGATTCCAACTCCCGGCGTTCGCGATTTGCTCTAATTGCTCGACTCTTCAGTTTTTTCAACGCGGTGCCCCTGTAAAGAGCACCTAATTGTGATTTCTCGAAAAAATGTTACTAACAGTTTTGTTAGTAACGGCAAAAGAGGACTGTATGCCGAATTTCAGCTTCCAACTTACGGCGTTCGCGTTTGCCCCAATTGCTCGACTCTTAAGTCTTTTCTAGGCGGTGTCCCTGTAAAGTGCCCCTAATTGCTATTTCTCGAAAAAATGTTACTAGCATAAATTGTTAGTAACGGCGTAAGAGGACTGTATGCCGAATTCCAGCTTCCAACTCCCGGCTTTCGCGATTTGCCTCAACTGCTCGATTCTTCAGTCTTCTCTAGGCGGTGTCTTTGTAAGTGCCCTTAATTGCGATTTCTCGAAAAAATGTTACTAGCATAAATTGTTAGTAACGGCGTAAGGGGACTGTATGCCAAATTTCAGATTCCAACTCCCGGCGTTCGCGATTTGCCCCAATTGCTCGGCTCTTCAGTCTTTTCTAATCGGTGTCCCTGTAAAGTGCCCCTAATTACGATTTCTCGAAAAAACGTTACTAGTATAAATTGTTAGTAACGGCGTAAGAGGACTGTATGCCGAATTTCAGCTTCCAACTTACGGCGTTCGCGTTTGCTCCAATTGCTCGACTCTTAAGTCTTTTCTAGGCGGTGTCCCTGTAAAGTGCCCCTAATAGCTATTTCTCGAAAAAATGTTACTAGTATAAATTGTTAGTAACGGCGTAAGAGGACTGTATGCCGAATTTCAGCTTCCAACTCCCGGCTTTCGCGATTTGCCTCAATTGCTCGATTCTTCAGTCTTTTCTAGGCGGTGTCTCTGTAAGTGCCCCTAATTGCGATTTCTCGACAAAATGTTACTAGGATAAATTGTTAGTAACCGCGAAAGAGGACTGTATGCCAAATTTTATATTCCAACTCCCGGCGTTCGCGATTTGCCTCAATTGCTCGATTGTTCAGTCTTTTCTAGGCGGTGTCTCTGTAAGTGCCCCTAGTTGCGCTTTCTCGAAAAAATGTTACTAGGATAAATTGTTAGTAACGGCGTAAGAGGACTGTGTGCCGAATTTCAGATTCCAACTCCCGGCGTTCGCGATTTGCTCTAATTGCTCGACTCTTCAGTTTTTTCAACGCGGTGCCCCTGTAAAGAGCAATTAATTGCGATTTCTCGAAAAAATGTTACTAACAGTTTTGTTAGTAACGGCAAAAGAGGACTGTATGCCGAATTTCAGCTTCCAACTTACGGCGTTCGCGTTTGCCCCAATTGCTCGGCTCTTTAGTCTTTTCTAGGCGGTGTCCCTGTAAAGTGCCCCTAATTACGATTCCTCGAAAAAACGTTACTAGCGTAAATTATTAGTAACGGCGAAAGAGGACCGTATGCCTAATTTCAGCTTCCAACTCCCGGCGTTCGCGACTTGCCCCAATTGCTCGGCTCTTCAGTTTATTCTACCCGCTCCTAATTGCGATTTCTCGAAAAAATGTTACCAGCATAAGTTGTTAGTAACGGCGTAAGAGGACTGTATGCCGAATTTCAGCTTCCAACTCCCGGCTTTCGCGATTTGCATCAATTGCTCGATTCTTCAGTCTTTTCTAGGCGGTGTCTCTGTAAGTGCCCCTAATTGCGATTTCTCAACAAAATGTTACTAGAATAAATTGTTAGTAACAGCGAATGAGGACTGTATGCCGAATTTCAGATTCCAACTCCCGGCGTTCGCGATTTGCCCCAATTGCTTGACTCTCCAGTTTTTCCTACACGGTGCCCCAGTAAAGTGCCCCTAATTGCGATTTCTCGACAAAATGTTACTAGGATAAATTGTTAGTAACGGCAAAAGAGGACTGTATGCCTAATTTCAGCTTCCAACTCCCGGCGTTCGCGACTTGCCCCAATTGCTCGGCTCTTCAGTCTTTTCTAGTCGGTGTCCCTGTAAAGTGCCCCTAATTACGATTTCTCGAAAAAACGTTACTAGTATAAATTGTTAGTAACGGCAAAAGAGGACTGTATGCCTAATTTCAGCTTCCAACTCCCGGCGTTCGCGACTTGCCCCAATTGCTCGGCTCTTCAGTTTTTTCTACCCGCTCCTAATTGCGATTTCTTGAAAAAATGTTACCAGCATAAGTTGTTAGTAACGGCGTAAGAGGACTGTATGCCGAATTTCAGCTTCCAACTCCCGGCTTTCGCGATTTGCCTCAATTGCTCGATTCTTCAGTCTTCTCTAGGCGGTGTCTTTGTAAGTGCCCTTAATTGCGATTTCTCGAAAAAATGTTACTAGCATAAATTGTTAGTAACGGCGCAAGGGGACTGTATGCCGAATTTCAGATTCCAACTCCCGGCGTTCGCGATTTGCCCCAATTGCTCGGCTCTTCAGTCTTTTCTAGTCGGTGTCCCTGTATAGTGCCCCTAATTACGATTTCTCGAATAAACGTTACTAGAATAAATTGTTAGTAACGGCGAAAGAGGACTGTATGCCGAATTTCAGCTTCCAACTCACGGCGTTCGCGATTTGCCCCAATTGCTCGACTCTTCAGTTTTTTCTACACGGTGCCCCTGTAAAGTGCCCTTAATTGCGATTTCTCGAAAAAATGTTACCAGCATAAGTTGTTAGTAACGGCGAATGAGGACTGTATGCCGAATTTCAGATTCCAACTCCCGGCTTTCGCGATTTGCCTCAATTGCTCGATTCTTCAGTCTTTTCTAGGCGGTGTCTCTGTAAGTGCCCCCAATTGCGCTTTCTCGAAAAAATGTTACTAGGATAAATTGTTAGTAACGGCGAAAGAGGACTGTATGCCGAATTTCAGCTTCCAACTCCCGGCTTTCGCGATTTGCCTCAATTGCTCGATTCTTCAGTCTTTTCTAGGCGGTGTCTCTGTAAGTGCCCCTAATTGCGCTTTCTCGAAAAAATGTTACTAGGATAAATTGTTAGTAATGGCGAAAGAGGACTGTGTGCCGAATTTCAGCTTCCAACACCCGGCATTCGCGATTTGCCCCAATTGCTCGGCTCTTCAGTTTTTTCTAAGCGCCCCTAATTGCGATTTCTCGAAAAAGTGTTACTAGCATAAATTGTTAGTAACGGCGTAAGGGGACTGTATGCCGAATTTCAGCCTCCAACTCCCGGCGTTCGCGATTTGCACCAATTGCTCGGCTCTTCAGTTTTTTCTAGGCGGTGTCCCTGTAAAGTGCCCCTAATTGCGATTTCTCTAAAAAATGTTACTAGGATAAATTGTTAGTAACGGCGAAACAAGACTGTATGCCGAATTTCCAACTTCCGATTCCCGGCGTTCGCGATTTGCCCCAATTGCTCGACTCTTCAGTTTTTTCTAGGCGGTGCCCCTGTAAAGTGCCCTTAATTGCGATTTCGCGAAAAATGTTACTATGACAATTTGTTAGTAACGGCGAAAGAGGACTGTATGCCGAATTTCAGCTTCCAATCCCGGCTTTCGCGATTTGCCTCAATTGCCCGATTCTTCAGTCTTTTCTAGGCGGTTACTATGATAAATTGTTAGTAACAGAAGTTGCCCATGACACGTGAATGTCACACGCTGCACAGGCTCTATATGAGTTCGAATGAAGTAGCAAATGACCGCTCGGTTAAGAGCGGTGTGATCTGTGATAAGAATGTGCCCATATACAGCTATGATAAATCTGGTGCCTATCAGTCACCAAAAACAGAATTGCATCTAAGTTGCTTGTATCAATTGTCCGCTCGGTTAAGAGCGGTGTGCATATGCGCTATTGCATTGGGGTAAAAACAGTTTTACCGTAGATGTTCTGGTGGTTATAACTACCATTCATTGAACTTAAAGTAATTAGGTGCTATTGTACTGACGATGTGTGTGTGTGTGTGTCTACCTACCGCAACCTACTTGGATGCTGACCGTCGAGCAGTGCAGACGTGTTTGCAAGTTGTGTATTTTAATTTAGTTCAGTTATTGTTGTCGTTTTTTGTGTGTAAGCAGTTCAAAGTCCGCGAACGAGTGCGCGTTTCTTGTGCGGAACGGAAATCGCGGTAAAACTTTAAAATGTTTAAAGACGCTGGATCCCTTGCGGAATTCAAATCGAGAAATGACTCTTCCGGAGATGAAAGATATGAATCTCCTGTGTCTAAGGGTGCGGTGCCTAGAGTGAAAACAACTCAAAAAATCGTAGTTAGTGGTGATGTCAAGGTGAGCAATATAGACTACAGATACCTAGATCTAATCGGCTTTATCGAAAAATGACCTGGACTCAAGCAAGAGATTGAGGAAAGAAAACCTAGAGTCACCAAAAACTATCGTCACCAAGTGGGCGTTCGCGCAAGCCGAACTCGTTGGCGAAAACAAAAAGTTAAAAGAGGAGAACATGAAACTTCAAAGAGATTTAAACATTGCAAAACAGCAGCCTCAAATGCAAACCCTCCCGACAAGATCCTATGCTTCGGCCGCAGCCCAACTAGTAACAGGGAAATATGCCACGGCTATCGAGAAAATAGGACAGGATGCAAAGAAAATAAGAGAAGAGTTTACTAGAACCTCGACCCTGCTAAAGATAAAATCAAAATAAAGTCCAATAAAGTTCTGATCGTAGAAACAGAAAGTGAAAAACAAGCTGAAAAAATACTGAAGAACCCGAAGCTGAAGCAAACCCTGAAATGCGAGCCACCAAAAAAGAGGTAGCCCTTGTTAATCCTTTACAACGTGCCTAGTGAGCTGAAAGAACAGGAAATAAATAATCTAATCTACCAACAGAACTTCTTGGACGAGATTACCAAAGAAATTTTCGAAGTAAACTTCAAAATTAGGTTCAAAACGAGACCCCGAAATGAACCAACGATACACTACTGTCGGGCCACAGCAAAGGAAGATGATGTTAGCCCAGAGAAGATTATACATAAGCTTTAACGCGATAGACGTCAACGATTACCTTGTTGTTCCCCGCTGTATGAAATGCCAAGATATTGGTCACGTGGCCAAACACTGTGCCGAGGAGAAAGAAGTCTGTGGACACTGTGGGAAGACGCAACATAGAAAGCTGGATTGTCCCCAGAAGAATAGCCCGGGCAAGTGTATTACGTGCTCACTCAGACAAAAGAAATGTAGCCAGAAGGAATGTCCAACTCATAAAATGATGTTGGGATAGTTGATGATAGGGAAGATTGACTATGGACTATAAGGTCTTAAAAGAATCAAGGACTGAGGAAAACGACAAAGTTAATAAAATCAAAACGGAGAAGGACATCGCCCATAGATCTCAAGCTCGGAAGAAGAAAACGCCGTCTCGGAAGAGGAGGGATGCTGCGCGGCTGCTGGCTTACCTGCGCGTCAAGGAAACAGCCTCCAAAAGGAAGGAACGAAAGGAGATGGAGCAGCATATCCAAAAGTTGAAGGAAGTATCCACACAAACAGGACCCAAGAAAAAGAAGGTACTGGACAAATTCCGATTCTGGAAAACGCGCGGTCGATCGACTTCAGAGCCGGTAAGCACGGAACCCCTAGACCAGGAAGGACAACTGCAAGAAGAGGAAGACGTGGATTCGCAGGTGGGAGGCAGTGCAAGTTGCAGGAAGGTGAGCAGTGAGGTGATGTGCAGTAAAGTGACAATCAGTGAGACGAGGGACGAAGTGACCAACCAGGACGAAAAAATATGTACTTTTGACCCTTCCTCGTTTTACGCCGGATTTGAATTTAACATGCGGTTTCGGAGGCTTTAACACTGATGACGGTATTAAGGCACCTCGTAAGATTAGGGCATCAAAACGGCAGAAGTATTGCGTTCCCCATATCAGAGTAATGTGACAGAATACAGCTCTGAAGTAATAACTTACCAACGGAGTTTGATGAAT
Organism: Dorcus hopei; assembly: GCA_033060865.1. NCBI lineage: Eukaryota > Metazoa > Arthropoda > Insecta > Coleoptera > Lucanidae > Dorcus > Dorcus hopei. Next base: position 76,869,563 of record CM065426.1, on the reverse strand, counting down.
TGCTGAATCTTACAACAGTTGCATTCAGGAGCAGGCAGGAAGAGTTGCAGTTGGAGGAAAACTTACAGGCAATTTGTGTTGTCATATGGGAGATTGACTTTCGATAGAACCAGGGAATGGCCGCAATGCTATACAATAACAAGATATCCGTAAAATGGCTGAACTTCGAAGAGCACAACTAAACACTGTGAGAAGTGCAACGGCGCGGCGGTTCATGAAGTACGGAAGCTGGCGGAGAATTTGAAGCTAGACATTGTCTGCCTTCAAGAGTCTTACATAAAAGCAGGGAAAATACCGGAAATGCCTGTTACGCTCGCACTGTAACGGCAGGAGAGAACCCAATGACCACCACAATAATCTTCAACGAACATCTTACGGTCACAGCCATTCGAACCCATACGGATAGTCATTGCGTGAGCATGGAAATAATCTCCATAACTAGTCAACTTGTCATAGTCAATGAGTACTACCAATGCAATGATGAGTTGCAGCCACACCTGCAGAACAAGAGCAGTCCTTAGAGATTATGCTGCCTGTTCACTTCTGATAATGGCGGATGTAAACGCCAAATCTGGTCTCTGGTACAGTGCCATAACCGACGAAAGAGGTTATGAGATCGAAAACCTCATAAATGAACTGCAGCTAGAGGTGCTCAACCAACAACAACAAATGCCAACCCTCCATAACTGGGCGGGGGCGCAGACTAATATAGATGTCTCCTTAGCCAACGCAAGATTGGCAGGAATGATTGACGGGTGGAAAGTGGAGGATGGGCTGACAGTCAGCGATCACAATTTAATTTGGATGCGAATTCGTAGGAAGGAGGATAGAGAAACTGAACCAGCAGTGAATAAAGTGCGATATAACCTCCATAAAGCTGACTGGGATAAACTCAGGCGATGCTACGCCTCCCAATCCCCTATACAGATGGAAGGGAATGGACACACACACACACACAATTGTCAAGCTAATAACTAAGAAAATAAGATCAGCAATGAACGAGCCAATTCCAAAGATAAAAGATAAGTTAACAGTTAACAACAGACCATGAAACGGGGAGCTAACGGAGCTGAAGAAAGGGGTTAGGAGACAAAGGAAAAGGTACCAGAGAACTGTCACTCACGAACAAAGACAAGCATTCTTACAGCAATACAGGCAAACGAAAACAATGTATAAGCAAAAAATCCTTCAGGTCAAAATGCACAGCTGGACACGTTTCGTAGAACAAAATATGGAAACAGACATTTGAGGAATGCCGTATAAACTTGTAACCGAGAAAATCAGGTCTCCAACTCTCTTCTCGACTCTGACTGACTCTGACTCTGACTCTGACTGGAACCACAACCGCAAACTGGAAGGAATCAGTGCAGATGCTACTGGACGAACTTCTGCCGGGGGATGACCTGAAACAAGACACCCGGGAACAAAGTCGGATCAGGGAGGGCATGATGCTGCCGTACCACGCAGAAGGAACGGCAGATTGCTTTCAGGACGAAGAAATTATGGAAGCCGTCAAAAAACTAAAAGCCAGGAAAGCACCCGGACCTGATGGAATTCAGTCGGAAGTGCTGCATTGTTTGCTGCAGGAAATGCTGTCGGATCTTTCCCAACTCTACAACAAATGTTTACGAACCGGAAAATTTCCAAATAACTGGAAACAAGCTGATGTCACCTTCATCTATAAAGGAGTAGGTAAGGATCCACTACGTCCTAAGTCATATCGGCCTATCTGTCTTCTCGACACTTTGGGGAAAGTGTTGGAAAGATTGACGATTGATAGGTTGATGCAATGCAGAACACAGATGGGCTTGAGCGAAGACCAATTCGGTTCTAAAAAGGGAAGATCCACGGAGGATGCAGTAAACAGGGCATTACAAATCATCAGCGAATCTGACAGTACCTATGCGTTGGCAATCTTTGTGGACATAGCGGGTGCCTTCGACAACCTATGGTGGCCCGTCCTTTTCACTGAGACAAAGAAGATCAACTGTCCGGTAGAGATATACAGGTTGCTGCGGAGTTACTGTCATGACAGATACGTGACAGTGCACAGTCCTGGAGAAGTATCTCCAAGCGCATCACGAAAGGTTGCCCGCAGGGCTCCATCTGTGGCCCAGTATTCTGGGACATAATGATGGACGTCCTACTCAAAGAATTACGGAACAACATAAATGTGATAATACTAATCACAGGCGAATCCCGAGCCGAATTAGAACTCAAGGCAACAAAGATCATGACAGAGGCAAGTCGGTGGTGCAATAAAATGCTTATTGCAGCGGACAAAACAACGATGTCGCTACTAAAAGGCAGCTTATCCAGACATCCAGTGGTAAAAATGGAGGGTAAAACAATTCGACGTAAGGAGTGCAATAAAGATCTCGGCATAATGATGGACGACAACCTAAATTTCTTAGAACATATACAGGCTGTCCTACGAAAAACGCCCCAAGCCGTAACTCCGTTATTTATAGTTAATTTTAACAAACAAAAAGGCAAATAAAATGAGAATAAAAGTACTATAAGGTCACTCTATAGTATTTTTAGTCTCATTTTATTTGCCTTTTTGTTTGTTAAGATAAGTCCATAAATAACGGAGTTATGGCGAACGGAGAACGGAGAACGACCAACATAATGCAAAAGATAATGAGCCTCTCAACCAGACACTACAAAATACTCCTCCATGTAGTGAAAGGTTATATGAACACAGTCATGGCCACTATGTTGGCGTATGGAGCTAGTATCTGGGCACACCGACTCCTACTGATCAAACCTAAAAACATCGTACGAAAAGTGCAAAGGGGTGTTCTCCTGAGGGCAACAGGAGCCTTCGGAACTACCTCGTTGGAAGCACTCGTGGTGGTGACGGCAACTCTTCCCATAGATTATGAAATACGCAGAAAGGCCGCTAGTTACTGGCTGAAACGTGGACGGCAGGATCTAGTGCAGAAAATAGTGGGAGAACAAGCATGGACAAAACGAGAAATAAGAGCAAAAATCGAAACAGCATGGCAGAGCGAATGGGAATCAAGTACCAAAGGAGCCAGGTTAAAGATGCTGTTCCCCACCGTGCTGTACAGGAACAACCTAAACCACCTCCAACCATCGAAAGGTATGGTGCACTTCCTTACAGGTCACGGGCCATACCCAGCACACCTGCATCGAATGGAAATGAGGGACTCCTCGGTCTGCGAATGTGGATACGAGGGAACGCCGGAACACAAAGTTCTTGAATGTCCAATTGCGGCCACTGACGCTATTACACGGATGCGACGACAACTTACTGGCAAAACAACAAGAAGGGTACTGTCAGACGTAGATGACACTGAGATACTGAATAGGCTTGCCGATGCAGTATCTCGGAGAGAACTGGAAATTTACCAAACCCAGCGGAAGTAAGGACAAGCTCTGTGGAAAGTAAACTAAGAAACAATTGAGACTGATACCTGCACGCAGCTGGAAGACCAGCACCGAGCAGAAATTCCAGCCCATGACACCGACGAGAATGAGGAACAAACCGAACCAAACAGGAAACTAAAATGTCAATAGATTCAAATTGTGATAAGTAGATAACCGGAAATCTAGAAGAGAATACCAAGGGCGGCAGCCGGCACTCAACTGGATGACCAGCTGAGAGCATGGAAAGCAGTCCAATAAATACTCCACCAATTAGCCGGCCTAGAACCTACTGTACATAAAAGTGCGTGCAGAAAATTGAATAGCGACAGTGCGCGACATAAGCAACTGAGAAATAACTGATTAGGGACTCTCAACCACGGACATGACAACAATAAATAATTAAGACAACATTAACAGACACGAGTGTTACAGATAAGTTAGGTTAAGTTACATATAAGAATACTTAAACTGTTAGTAATAAGAGTAGTAATAAGAATAAATAAAAATCCACCCCGAGGAAACCAAACAACAGGAAGGAAGTGCCACCTCCTCGCGGTAGGGGCGGCAACAAAGCGGGAGTCCCGGCTTTTAGGTCGCAATAAAAATCCCCTGTACGGCTAAGGGCACCTCTCCTTCCACGAATACGGCTAAGATTAAGTAGTTAGGCGCCTAACTTAAGAATAATTGTGGTTAAAAATGAAAACAACAGTCCCTACTACAATGCACTGCTAATGAAAATAATTCCTTGAATACAGGTGACAATACTTTGACGTCGCCGTTACAGACACGCAATAAAGACACTGATTTGTTGAATGATACTGACCGTCCGTCGAGTTCCAATGCTACTTATGAAACGAGTAGTAAGCAAACACAAATTGAAAATGTTGTATGTGAACCACCTCCTCGTAAGCGACAATTGCAAATGAAATTTATGAGCAAAAATGCCACACAACAAAGTACTAAAGTAATCGACAATACTTTAATAGGCATGATATGTATTGATTGCCAGCCTTTTCAGATCGTTGAAAACACAGGCTTTAATGTTTACACTGCCGCTCTCAATCCTTTTTACGAGCTTCAAGAAAAACACCTTTCTGAGCGCTATTCTCTTGCACGTGCTGCTATTTCAGAAAAATTCCAGAAAGTGCAATATATCGCGTTAACTACTGACGTGTGGTCATCCGACAGTAATCGGTTCATTTCATAAATGAAGGAAAGTTAGAAAATTGAACTCCGAGTACGCGTGAGTTCCAAAGTAATCATACCGCTGAAAATATTGCTGCAGCAATCAAAAGCATCTTAGATGAGTGGAAGATTTTAAACAAAATCGTAACAATAAATAAATTTAAATAAAAAAAGAAAATCTACAATAATTATCTAAGTTTAGTATATCGTATAATTTATAGAAATACGCGTATAATAACGAGTGTTTTTTTAAATCCGACGTCAAAGTAGGCCTTGAAGAGACATTTGTGAATGTTTCACAGCCATGAATGAATTGTTTCACAGCTAACTTGACGTCGGATTTAAAAAACCACTCGTTATAATCACAACTGATATGATCATATAAACGATTAACAAACAATATCGTTCTTACAACACATACGAATACTTTTACAGACAATGTCGAAAATGTGAAGAAAGCCGTAGCGGAGTGTTTGAAGTTTGAAAATCATCCGTGCATGGCGCATACTTTAAACTTAACCATACTGGATTGCTTAAAAGACAACGAACTGTCTAGGGTTGGCTCAACAATGTCGTACAATCGTTTCTTTTTTAAGTGTAGTTATTTCGCGGCGTATAAACTACGCGAGATGCAAATGCAGATGGACTTAGTTGTACTTAAACCAAAACAGGACGTACCAACACATTGGAGTTCTCTACAGGGTGTTTACGGTCTTCTCTGTATCCTTTTAGGAGGCGATAGTACACCTCAGAAGGAGTCGATAAACCTTAAAACACCTTAGTAAAAGTCGACTCATAAGCGAGATAATAATTTTTTACTTTTTACATTAAACGATAAAAATAATCTTGGACGGTTGCAAAAATTATTGTTCAATTGTTATTACATTTGTTATTTGGCAGGTAAAATTGTTATCAGTAATTCAGTTCTACTATCATCTTTGTTTGACTAAAAATTCGTCAAGGTTTGGGCCTTGCACAGTATGTGGAGTCGTGGGTACGTCGAGCAAGACTTTGTATACAACATGGTGATAATTTCGAACATTTTTTGTAGTGGACAATGCTGATTAAGTAATAGATTACTAGAGTTTAAAACAAACCATTTAATGTAAAAAAACAAAAGATTTTTTATCTCGCTTATGAGACGATTTTTACTAAGGCGTTTGAAGGTTTATCGACTCCTTCTGAAGTGTACTATCGCCCCCTAAAAGGATACAGAGAAGACCATAAACACTCTGTATATGTATATTATGCTTGACCGTTTGGAAAAGTTAAAAGTACCTCTATCTGCAGCATTATCAACATTAACTTTTGCACCAGACAATTTACATTTGGAGGGGTGGCACGAGATTAGTGAATGTTTAAAAATTTTAAAGCCGATTGAACAGTTAACAGTTATTATTTCAAGAGAACAGTATCCTACCCTTTCTAGTATCATACCATTAATTCATGGTCTTCAATTCTAAATACTTCACTACTTAGTGATACTGCTATAAAATTGAGAAGTTCGCTATTGGAAGCAATAGATAAGCGAATGGGTGCTTTTGAAGATAACAAAACTGCTTGTAAAAGTACTTTTATCGACCCAGGATTTAAAAAGGCTGCGTTTGGAAGCGAAGAAAATGCGGATTTTGTCCAACGTTATGTTAATTGCATACGAAAATGGGGAAGATTCAATAAATAACGAAAACTTGCCCGTCGAGTCGTCATATTCTAGTTCGAAATCAACCGTTGGGGAGCACAGCATTTAGGAACAGTTAGACAAGGAAGTACAGAGTTTTGTCAATATCCAGACTCCTGTTTCGACTGCAACCGTAAAAATAAAACAATATTTATAGCTTCCATATTTAAACAGAAAATCCAATCCTTTGCAATTTTGGCACGAAAGAAAAAAATGTTGACCCCGGTCAGTATAAAATTTCGCTTAAATACTTATGTATACCAGCAACCTCAGTACCATCCGAGAGAGTGTTTTCAAAAGCTGGTTTAACTTTGCAATTTACGACGTGATACGACGTAACTGACTTTATTAATTCAATAATTTCGAACCTGTGATTTTTAAGATACTAAGGCAGCGGTAAGTGAACGGTCAAACTGGTCAAACTAAACCAAGAATTCGCTGATTAGTCTTGAGAATTTTGTGTAGTTTTCCCGTTCATTTAACTCATCCATACTTATTTGTTAAAAGCAGATAGTTTTGTTTTTGTTACAAGAGTTTTATTTTACTTATTATTATTTTTTGTAAAAGAAAATACTTTTATTTTTGTCACAAGAGTCCTATTTTTATATTTTCTAATTAGGGTTGTAATTTTGTTTGTTTATATACAGGTGTACAGAAAGATTGATACATGTGTACTTTGGTATAAAAATTCTTTTTAACATTAAACATACACTGTGAAAAATTGCAGGAACGCTCAACGTTTCACTGTCAGTATCATCGGGAATGAAAAAATAAATAATGAATAATTTGTGTCTCTATGTTCTAAATTTTGTTTTCTTTTAAAGAAGATAATTTTAATTCAATTAAACATGCAGTTACATAGAATAAGTTTTTGTTTAAATTTTGCACGCTGCCTGCACACTTTATTATTAGCCATATAATATTAACAATAAAAATATAATAATAATAATAATAATAACAATAACAACAATTACATTTCTGCATACAGACACGCATAAATAGAAGAAATATAATTATAAGGGTGATTATTAATTACACTACACAAGACCCTTCGCCTTTTCAAAAATGTCTTGCTTTTTTTGTATTGTCCTTGCTTATCCTTGGGCATTCTTCTTATGGGATCTTTAAAATGGGTTTATGTGTGTTCATCAGCACCTCTCAAAGTTTTGTTTATATTTTTCACCCAAGTGAGTACATAAAAATCAACGGTGATGTTAATAAATAAATGTTTTAGTGAATGAGTTTCACAATCAAAATCGATTCCTACACCTGAATATACCGTCTGTTTGATTATAAAGGCCCCAAGCTATAACTCATTTATTTTTGCTTAAACACCCAGTAAAGTGTATATATTCTTAAATGGGACGTTGTTTTCTAGAGAATGAAGTAAAACAATATTTTTTTGGCTACACTGTATAGGAGTCATGACGTCATCGACATTTTTTTTAAATGGCACGATGAAAATTTTTTTGCGAAATACAATAGAACATCCTTTTCTCTTTTCAACCACATAAAATTTTTATATCCTTACATAAGAAAATGTTCGAGAAAACTGAAAAAAACTACCTACATAACTTACCATTTAACATTTAAGGCACGCTAATATTTCTAGCATGCTATGAGTAATTTTACTGAAATTTGTCATCTAATGAAATTTGTTATCTAATTTGATAAACAATTTCTAAAATACCGGCACTGTCAAACTGACACTGTTTTTTCTACATTCGTAGTAAACCTCTAGCATATCGGCTTCTTCATTAATGTAATTCATTTCTCACCGTTTCAAAATTCAAACTAATTATAAGTCAGATTGACAGTGCCGGTATTTTAGAAATTGTTTACCAAATTAGATAAAGTATGACAAATTTCAGTAAAATTACTCATAGCATGCTAGAAATATTAGCGTGCCTTAAATGTTAAATGGTAAGTTATGTAGGTAGTTTTTTTCAGTTTTCTCGAACATTTTCTTATGTAAGGATATAAAAATTTTATGTGGTTGAAAAGAGAAAAGGATGTTCTATTGTATTTCTCAAAAAAATTTTCATCGTGCCATTAAAAAAAAATGTCGATGACGTCATGACTCCTATACAGTGTAGCCAAAAAAATATTGTTTTACTTCATTCTCTAGAAAACAACGTCCCATTTAAGAATATATACACTTTACTGGGTGTTTAAGCAAAAATAAATGAGTTATAGCTTGGGGCCTTTATAATCAAACAGACGGTATACTGCGTTCGTAAAGTATGGAATAAATTCATTTTCTACGAAATAAACGATATTTATGTAAAATACTGAAACAGGTCGATTTTTAATTAAAAAATGACACTATTTTAGCGGAATTTTGCATCTCCCCTCAACCTCCGAGTGACAGTTGCTTTAAAATTTTTAAATAGAATGGGGGGACATGTGATACCTCATTTGAAAGGGCTTTTCAGTCTCTATTCAGTAGTATAAGAATTTTTTTTAATTCCTATTTTTTCTAAAAAGAATAATACATTAGATCTCTAGCTAGATCTCCTGATCTAACACCTCTTAATTTCTTTTTATGAGGATATCTAAAAAGTAAAGTCTCCAGAACTAAACCAAACAGTCTTGAAGAATTAAAATTAATTAATTAATGTTTTACATGAGTTTGAATTTCGTCTTGGTTATAGTCAAGAGGTAGGAGGAGGACATTTTGAACAGTTTCTTTGATATTGGTGTTATTACTTTTACTTCTACGTTGATTATATACATTAGTATCTACAGTTTCTACTCGTTTTCATAATGAATTTAAAAAAAAAATCAAAAAAATAGGAATTAATCAAATTACCCTGGAAATGAAATGTTTTAGATAAACGTCTGCAACGTTTGTACTATTATCATGAATCAAACGGTTCCCAGTTCGAACATTTCATTTCAATTATTTCATTTTAAAATTTTGTGTGTTGATTTTAAAATGTATTATTCTTTTTAGAAAAAATAGGAATTACAAAAAAATTCTTATACTACTGAATAGAGAATGAAAAGCTCTTCTAAATGAGGTATCACATGACCCCCCATTCCATTTAAAAATTTTAAAGGGGCAACTGTCACTCGGAGGGTGTTGGAGGGGAAGATACAAAATTCCACTAGAATAGTGTCATTTTATAATTAAAAATCGACCTGTTTCAGGATTTTACATAAAAGTCGTTTATTTCGTAGAAAATGAATTTATTCCATACTTTACGAACGCAGTGTATAATAGATATTAGTTTTTTTCGTACATACGTCTCATGACATATCGTTGGTAACATTTTGGATAACACAGAGCAGGTTTCCCTGAAAATTTTTGAAAATGTTGTATTTGGGTACAACAAAGCCCTATGATCGTAAGCCCTATTGGAAATCAAAAAATGATCATTTTCTTGTTTATCACTGATTAACTGCTCTAAACACTTGCTGCATTTGTTTATTTTTCTTTTTATTTTTCGGGATACAAAACCGGCTATATATGGAAACGTTGCACAGGCAATATCAGACATTTCTTCACAATTTGTGTTACTTACAGATACATTCACTTCTATTTCACTATTTACAGGAGCTGATTGAAATGTAACAAATTTTTGCAAATTATCAAGAGCACCAGTACAATCGTCTTGCTCACAACTAGCACTTGGAGAGAATGAGGTGAGGTGCTGTGAAATTATTTATTAGAGCAGTTTAGAAGCTGCTATAAAGGAAGTGCATGTAGGATTTACATTTCGCACACCCAAACTTTGAATGCACCCAAAATAATTTTCGAGTGGATCCTAATTGATTTGTCTTGGGCACAAAAATTTGAAATTTTCTTTGTCCAACTTGTCCCATAGGTGACTAAATGCCTTTAGAGTCCAAATCCAATTTTTGACGGTCGGTGGTGTAAAACTTCGTGTTCCGGAAAAGAACTGCACTGTTTCAAATACTTTCACAGCTTCCCACCAAAATTTTCGATGTTCAGAACTAGCTGTTGTTACCAACGCCGTTCCGCGGCAGATTGCACTCCCAGCTATGCCCTACTAGGCTACGAGCTTCCGCGGCCAGGAGACTGGCAAGCTAACAATGGACCACAGGGAAACGCAAGGCTTGCCCAGGCGGAGCGTGTCAGGATGGTCCACCGGAACCAAAACCACTATACAGTATCTGTCAGTGTTTTTTAACTTTTCGACTTTGTATTTTAAATGTTCCATCATAATGTGTTGATGCCGCTTGTAAATGGTACAGCATTAAGTAGTCCTGTTAGTGTTCTTTTTGATGGCAAAGCAAATATCTTCTCCAGCAATCTATAGCATATTTTATAAATACTACTAGTAGTATAGATAGTATGATCAGGTAGGTAGTTAGGTAGGTAGGTAGCTGTTAGATTTCATGTAGTGTTTTTTAAATTGTACTGAAGATGGCAGCTTAGCTGCCGAAATACGTATCTACGGATATAAAATTATTGTGGGCGGAGATAAATTTTCAATTATTTCTTAAACCATAGTCTCCTTTACTATTTTTTAGTAAATATAACAAATAATATTATTTACTCACAATCAATAGTAAATTCAAATTTATCTAATAATATTTTTTTTTTATTCCATATGTTGGAAGTCTGTCTATTAAAATTAAAAAATTATTAAAATCTTTAGGTTTAAATATTTCATTCAGCAATCAATTAAATTTATTAAATTTATTTTGTAATAACAAAGATACTTTTGATAATTTGATAAAAAGTAGAGTTTATTCTTTAACATGCGATTCTTGTAAAGCGATATACATTGGACAAACAGGAAGAAGTCTTCAAACACGTATTAAAGAACATTTGAGATCATTACGATTAAATAAATCGGATTCAAGCTTTGCTAATCATCTTATTGACAGTTCACATACGTTTGATTCTTCCTCAAATACTAAATTATTACATAATCTTTAAAAAGGAAACAAATTAGATATAGCAGAAAATTTAGAAATATTTTTAAATTATCATTTACTTTCCAAAACATGAACAAACATCTTTTCCTACTAATAATTTTTTCAAATCCATTAATTGGAACTGTATTTGATTCTTCAACATGTATCAAATATTTTACTGCACGTACAGTACCGTACCAGTTAAATAACATTTCTCAACTTTTCAAATTTTATTTATTTATTTACAAAAAACATCTGTCATTTACAAAAACTTCTTGAATACCCTACACATGCTTATACATTAGATTAGAGGATAATGTAAGTTCTTTGTGAGGTGATCTGATATGAAATAGAAGGCTAGGTAACGGGGTTGCTAGTGGAGATAACAACAGAATTGTACATAAGATTTCTGACTGTAATCATACTGTAATATTTAATCAATTCTTTAATAAAATATATTAATTTATTCGGAGTCCCTAATGTTCTATTTATAAGAACATGACATGGCGCAGTCATCTGAGTAAAATTAAATATATAAAGATGTCTTAACTGATTATGTCAAGACGTTCCACAAGAATATCGAAAAAGGAATTGCCATTACAAAAAACTGATCCTGAGGAAGCAGAAAAAGATTTATATTCAACTGAAGTTACTGACGATATGGAATCTTCAATGAAACCTCCGTGTATGTTGACGTTTGAAGGAAATCTCAAAGAAAATTGGCGAAAATGGAAGCAACGTTTTGAATTATATTTAAAAGCAACATGACTCGACTCTAAATCTGAAGAAAGACAAGTTGCAGTTCTCCTTCATGTCATAGGGGAAGAAGCTCTGGACAAATTTAACACATTTGCTCTAGAAGAAGAAGAAAAGAAAATATTATCAAAAGTAATGAACGCTTTTGAAAAATTTTGTACGCCAAAAGCAAATGAAAGTGTTGACAGACATATATTTTTCACAAGAGTGCAACAATCAAATGAAAGTTTTTCATCTTTTGTAACTGATTTGAAGAAACTCAGCAGCGTATGTGGTTTGGCGAATTGAAAGACAGCTTAATTAAAGATAGAATTATTTGTGGAATATGTGATCAGGAACTGAAGAGTCGTTTACTACGTGAAGACAATATTAACCTGGAGAAATGTATAAATATCTGTAAGGCTGCAGAACTGTCACAATCACAATTGAAAGCCCTGGATTTGGATACAAAAATAAATGCAGTTAAAATAGATAAAGTGCAGAAAAAGCAAGTAAATACAAGAAAGAAACAATATAGAACAAATCAAGAAATGGAAGTCGCTGGAAACAGATACACACATCAGTCATCGAAGCAGTCATCGGAACAGTCTTCCCAGCAGAGAAAGCGTGGTCCATGTCAACGATGTAACAGGTTTCATCCGATTCGTCAATATCCAGCTTTTGGTAAAAAGTGTTCAAATTGCAATAAAGTGAATCATTTTGCGGTAGCTTGTAAATATAAAAATGTCAATGCTGTCAAAGATCAAAATGTCACTTCTGTATCTAATCAGTCAGATTTATTGTATATTGGATCAATATTTGAAAATGATCAGGAAACTGATATGTGTGAAATAGTTAAAATTAATGATAAACATAATGTAATTATAAAATTAGATACAGGAGCACATTGTAATGTTATATCTGTGCAGAATTTTAAAAAAATGTTTTCTGAAATGCCTAAACTTGAAAAGACACATATTAGATTAAGTGCTTATGGTGGAAGCCAAATAACCGTTCTTGGAAAATGTTATTTAACATGTAAATTCAAGAATAGAGATAAATCACATCTAGAATTTATAGTAATTAAAGGAAATTCAAATGTTCCAACAGTAATTGGATTCAATTAAAAAATTAAAATTAATTAAAAGAATAGAAACAATTATGGAGCACCCAATAGAAAATGAAATTATTAACAAATATAAGGATGTCTTTTCAGGAATAGGATGCATTAAAGATTTTGAATATGAAATAAAACTAAAAAATAATGCAGAAGGTACTATAATGCCTTGCAGAAAAGTTCCAATTTCAATGATTGAAAAATTAAAACATGAACTCAAAACAATGGAACAGAATGGAATAATTAGAAAAGTAAATACTCCAACAAAATGGGTAAATCAATTTGTAATTGTTAAGAAACTGGACGGAAGTTTAAGAATTTGTCTTGATCCAACTAATTTAAATAAAAATATTATGAGAGAACATTTTAAAATTCCAACTTTTGAAGAATTATGTTCTAGAATGCCAGATGCAAAAATATTTAGTACATTAGATGCTGATAAAGCGTTTTGGCAAATAAAATTAACTGAAAATAGTTCAGATTTAGTTACATTCAATACGCCCTTTGGTAGATATAAATTTCTACGTATGCCTTATGGTATTTCTTCGGCATCAGAAATTTTTCAAAGATGCTTTCAAGAAATATTTAATGATATAGAAGGGGTTCAAGTGTATATCGATGATTTATTTATATGGGGTAAAGACAAGAAACAACATGATGAGCGTTTAGAAAAAGTTTTGCAAAGAGCAAGAGAAAAAGGTATTACATTTAACTTTAAAAAATGTAAAATTGAAACTAATAAAGTTAAATATTTGGGTCACAATTTTTCAGAAAATGGAATTAGTCCTGACGAAAATAAAATAAAAGCAATTGTAGCAATGGAACGACCAAAAAGCAAAAAAGAAATGGAAACTTTCTTAGGTATGATAGCATATGTAAGTAAATTTTTACCAAATATTTCTCAGTCAACTATAAATTTGAGAAACTTAATAAAGAAGGATGTTCCATGGATATGGGATAGTAATGTAGAAAAAAGTTTTCAAAAAGTAAAAGAAATTTTAACAAAAACTCCAGTTTTAAAGTATTTTGATGTAAACAAACCAGTTGTTTTATCAGTAGATGCTTCACAAGATGGCTTAGGTTCAGTATTATTACAAGATAATTTACCTGTAGCTTATGCTAGCAGAGCTCTAACAGAAACAGAACGTAAATATGCTCAAATTGAAAAAGAAGCTTTAGCAATATGTTTTGCATGCAAAAGATTTAGTCAATATATTTTTGGTAAAACAGTAATTATTGAAAGTGACCATAAACCACTTGAATATATTTTTAAAAAACCATTATCTGATTGTCCTGTAAGATTATTAAAAATGAGACTCAAACTACAAGCATATGATATAATTGTCAAATACAGGCCTGGAAAAGAATTACTGTTAGCAGATGCATTATCAAGACATCATCTTTCAGATAATTCAGATAATTTTGATAATGAAATTGAGGCTCAAGTTTATTTATTAATGGAAACTTTTCCAATATCTATAAACAAAAAAGGAATTTTTCAAAAAGAAACAAAAAATGATGAAGAAATGCAAATACTTACAGATTTTATAAAAAAAGGTTGGCCTACAGAAAAGATTAAAGTACCTGATTTAATTAAACCTTATTTCACATATGCAGATGAATTAAATATAATCGATGATTTAATATTTAAAGGAACCAGATTAGTAGTACCAAGAAATTTAAGAAAAGAAATGCTTGAAAAAATTCATTATTCTCATCTTGGTGTGGAAAAGTGTAAAAATCGAGCAGGAGAAGTTATATTTTGGCCACAGATGAATAAAAATATAGAGGACATTGTTCAAAATTGTGAATCATGTATTATGTATAAAAAAGCTAATGTAAAAGAAACTTTATTACCACATGATGTACCTGAAGGTCCTTGGGAAGTTTTAGGTCTAGATTTATTTTATTTTGCAAATAAAGAATGGCTTCTTGTAATAGATTACTTTTCAAAGTACGTGGAAGTAGCAAAATTGGAAAATACTTGTGGAAATACTATAATAGCTAACCTGAAATCTATGTTTGCTAGATTTGGTATTCCTAAAACAATATATTCCGACAATGGTACACACTTTGAAAACTCAAACATGAAGAACTTTTCAGAATCTTGGAATTTTATTCACGTGACATCTAGTCCAAATTACCCGAGATCCAATGGAATGGTAGAGAGACATATAGCTACAATAAAAACAATGTTTAAAAAAATTGAACATAGTAAAAAAGATCCTTGCTTAGCACTTCTCGAATATAGAAATACACCAATTTCAAATGAAATAAAATCTCCTAATGAAATAATGTTTGGAAGAAAAATACGTGGATTTTTACCTATTAATATTAATAAAAGAAATATATTAAAGAACTTTGAAATAAAGCAAAAGCTGCAAGAGAGACAAAATATACAAAAACACTTCTATGACAGAAATGCTCATAATTTAAAACCTCTGCAGTTAAATCAGAAAGTGTTTGTGAGAAAAGAAAAGAATAAACCCCTTGAACCTGGAACAATAAAAAAAATATGTAATAGACCTCGTTCATACGAAGTACAATTACCTGGTGGTAGAAAAATAGAAAGAAATAGAATTCACCTGTATCAGGCTCGGAAAGAAGACTTTAATAAAACAAGTGATGACACAAAGATACATGATGGTATAAAAGATAAAGATGAAGATATTAATAGAAGATCTACAACTGAAATCAATAATAAATCAGATCAACCATTAACAACTCGTTCTGGTAGAATTACTAAACAACCTGATTATTTGAAAGATTATGTATAGAATTATTAAACAAACTCATTACTTGAAATATTATAAAAAAATAAAATAAATAAATAAATAAAAATAAAAATAAATAAACATATTTATAATATTTTTATGTAAAGCTAGTTTTGTGTAATGTTAAGTTAGATGTTATGTAAAGTATTATATTAATTATACCTAGCTTTAAAAATTAATGAAAAGGAAGGATGTGAGGTGATCTGATATGAAATAGAAGGCTAGGTAACGGGGTTGCTAGTGGAGATAACAACAGAATTGTACATAAGATTTCTGACTGTAATCATACTGAATATTTAATCAATTCTTTAATAAAATATATTAATTTATTCGGAGTCCCTAATGTTCTATTTATAAGAACATGACATTCTTTATTACTTTTAAGTATTTAATTTTATTATAATTCTTTATCTTGAAGGTTGTAATTCTACTAACGATGCTTTATGCGAAACCAGTCTAGAAAAGAATAAAACATATTTATTGCAGTACAAGACTTTTCTTATCACATATTAATTAAATATAACAAAAATAAAACATTCTTTGAAAATAAAATAAATAAAATTCTACAAAAATATATTCTTTTAAATAAATATACTCCTAACAAAAAACATAATTTACAAATCAGTAGGTATCAAACGGCTTGTGCGCCAAGACGAGCATGGTCAAGAACGAGATTGTACTAAATTTTGCAAAGGGGTACTAACGTACTAAACAGCTTCTGTATGTACTAAATCTAGTACAATTGTGCACCTTGGAACATCTCTGGCAGTGGTGGAGGACGGAGTAGGGTCAGCGAGGACACAAACCGAGAAACAGTGCTGCTAGATTTCACGGTGGTCATAGTATGAACAAGTTTTCATTAAAGCAATTACACGAACGTTAAGGCAGATTAAGAATTCGGGCCGCTCTCATCTATTGTACGTTTTAAAAATATACGATTCTCCTTTCCCTTCGATTATCTCAAAACTTATTCATTTAAAAAAATATTATAGGAAACTTTTATTTCTTTTAACGATATCTACCGACATACCGAGTTTGGTGCATCTTCACTGAAACACCCGGTACACACTACATTAGGAAATATTGGTGGGATTAAAATGTTCGCCAAAATAATGTGAATAGGAGAACACGAAATTTGTTATTATTTCTCAATTATTTCATTTGGTTCTCAGTGATTATTATTTCAATGCATTCCAAAACTTTCGTGTTTTCTTGTAGCACACTTTTTGAAAGACCTGTATATTCTTAATACTTATGGCCGTATTCATAGACGGCACTTACAAGTGCATCTTGAGTCCTACTTATGTAAATGTGACTTAACCTTCATAAGGCCGGGCTTCAAAATTAACATTAAAGGCCGCGTGGGGTACAGTTGTACCCCACGGATTCCTTTTTGTTCTGTGTAAATTTTATGTAAAATATATAAAAAATTTGCATGGACACTTCGAAAAATTTGTGTTATAATCGACGTTTCGCTCTGTGTATGACACCTTCTTCAGGAAAATTATAAGAAGGAGCTGTCAAACACACAGCGAAACGTCGACTTTAAACTCAATTTTTCCAAGTGTCCGTTCAAAAATAATGATATATTTTATAATAGTTTTCATCAGACAAAAAGGTGCTTCAATTGTAAATTTTATAGGCAACATAAATATTCAAAATATTCATAAAAATCGTCTGATTCGATTATTCTCAACAATTCATCATCGGTAAGCTTATTTTCGTTACGAAATTTTGATAACGAAGTCATTCTTAGAAGGAAAGAAGCACGAAGTGCTTTACGATTTTACACTTCACTTTGCACACAAATATTCGTTCAACACTGTTCCACACAGTAGGAAATCAGGAGTGATATTCCGTTCCTCATTTTGAGTCGAATTCGCTATTCTTGCCAATGTCTAATTCGACTCGAATTGGGGAATGGAATTCCCAGGCAGGTTTACCCCAAACATTTAGGGGATTCACAGTTGTAAAAATATGTAAATAATTTTTCATGCGACAACCAGTAATTCTAGTAAGAAAAAATACTTTATAAACCCAATATAAACCACGTGAAAGGTTAGAATTGTGCGTCTAATGTCACTTTGTACCCCGGTCGGTTTTTCACGTGATCAAAAAATTTGTATCTGTTACAGGCTAGGTGGGGCACAAATGCACTCCAATGAAGTAAACTGGCCTTAACTTGTAGCAATTTTAAAACAAATGCTTTAATATTTTGGATACTATATAAAAAATATATAAATTAAAGATAGCAGAAAAGAGAAAATTAAAAAAAATATATTGTTGAAGTTATAACAGAAAATGTATGTATGGGGTACACTTGTACCTCGCCCGGCCTTATGAAGGTTAACGTTAGGGAACTGTTACAATTCATAAACATCACTTACGGCAATACTCGTATATGCACAGGTATAAGTGTAAGATTCAGAATGAAGTTAGCTAAACACAGCTACAGTTGACAGTAGGTGACAGTAAGGTGAAGTCGGCAAAGTGTTTTCTCCCTTTATTGTTACTATTATTATAGAAAAATTGTGTGCAAATCGGTTTTGATTGCAGCAGATTCCTCGAGCAGGCTCTGTACAGCTGTTTCAGGCCTAGTTGGTTTGCAGTGGATTTCTCGAGCTACGGTTCTGCTGATGAAGGCCCAACTAGGCCTGAAACAGCTGTACAGAGCCTGCTCGAGGAATCTGCTGCAATCAAAACCGATTTGCACACAATTTTTCTAAAAATTCTCATATGCTTTGACAGCAAGCATGGCCGCCTCGCATGGGATGACTTATTATGTGGCGAACTAGCTTCAATTTGTTAATCCTACTGCGATGTTAGGTCAAAAGCGATTGCAAGATATCGCTACTTAAATTGTTTACTATTATTATAGTTTAATAAGGTGGTTTAATATGAGTAAACACACGTATTTGGAATAGGAGAAGATGCTGCTGTGCGACAGTATTCAACAATATTAGAAAATAAAAAAAAAAACTGATGGAAGCACATGACAAGCGAAGCAAGTTGCCCGGAAAAAATTGCTTTGAAATACAATTGCCAACCAGAAATTCATTATAAACGCGATGAGAAACAGTTAAAAAAAACTGTGGGAAAATTTAACACAAAGGTAAAGTTAATATTGGTTAATTTCATACATTTAAGAATGATATACAGGTGGATGATGTATTGATTTCTTCAATAGTCCTTTAACTATTAATTATAAAAGAAAATGTCTTCTACAAAAGTTATTGCCTATAACGAGTTCTGCATTAGTCAATTAAGTAATCATGCTGTTTTGGGACATCGGGACCTGAGTTAATCTATAACACATTCCATTCAGAATTGAATTAAATCAGTAAATAACTGCCTACCGTATGTTTGCTTGTTCTTCTTGCTCTTCTGTATCAATGAATTCTAAAATATCATCCAGTTCGTGTAACATGGTTTTTTGAATTTGAACTTTTTGCACAACAAAACACAATGCGCATGCGCAAAGACGACAAGTGTTACTTGAGTGTCGGGAGAGTGTATCTTACATATAGGTATAACTTAAGTACAACTTTGGCGACTATGAAATGGAGTTTTTAGAATAAGTGTTACTTAAGCATAAAGTACCACTTGAGTGATGTCTATGAATATGGCCATTAGAGATGCCTAATACATCTGGCCATGACTGTATTTGAATATTATATTTACAGCAATATAGGTATTTTTATTTACATGCAATCTTCTCGTTATTTTTTTTTTACTAGTATTAAATTACAGTTTTGCAAGTATTTCATTTATATGGTTTCCAAATCTTCCATATCACTTATCAAAGACGTTGGTGGCGCCCTAATCAAATTCAATTTCACCTTTCAATTTTTTATCAAAGTTTTTTTATGATGCTCTTAAGAGTAGAATTTTGTTTGAACCCACGAGTCCTAGCTTCGGATTTACAAACTGAGTGCCGTCCGCATTGCTGGCGTTTTTTGGTAAGTTTAATTGGTTATCGAAGGTAAAATAAAAACGTCGCAACACATAAGGGAACAACTATACTGGGTGATCTATGACGTCGGGGAAAAACTTCACCGGTTGATTCCAACATATGTTTATTAGAAGTTTTTTGTTTGAATTACTCATAATTCAAACAAAAAACTTCTAATAAACATATGTCCGATAATGATTTTTAACGGAAGTGTAACCCTTCAAAGTATATTACATAGTGTAACATTTATTTAGACAATAAATCTTCCAATTGCATTTTCATTCATTTATTATATGTTTGTTAATTATTTAAGTGATAATTATCGATTTCAATTCCCTTAGTTTGATCTACAATTCAATAAAAATTATCGACTCATATCTAACGTCTACTGCCTTCTGTTGTACATTAGCCTAACTAAGAGGTGTGCGCTTGTTCAAACTCCTTTGATTAATGGGTGTCTTCTTTAGCGTGAAGGTTTGCGCGCAATTCAAATTTCCAGAATCGAGATTAGGAGACCGACTTCTTTTAGGGGTCATTCTAAATTTACGGTTGGAATGTAATCATGGTGGTTTAAGATACCGTCTTCAATTTAAGTAAAATGTAAATTTCAAGTGTCATCGGACATGTTTCTATAATTTAAATTCAATGTGAAACCCTTAAAAATTAAGGTAAGATATTTTCTTCGTTTATTTTTTCAAATTTAATTGTTATTTGTTCGTGTCCGTTTCTGTTGGATAAGCACGTTCCTACGATTTCTTTTTATCGTAGGGTTTTTGGTATGGATAGGGATATGATCCCCCAAATATAAAGCCATAAGAGCTAAATATATTTTATTCCGATTTGGATAAGATAAAAACAAGAATTCTCCGTGATCGCCCGTAAACATGGCACCTCGTGGCGCACGAAATTCCTGAGTCCGACGACGTCCGTTTTCTTGCTGAACCCTTGCGATACACCGCCCCTTGGTACATGGCTTAGTGGTCTGCAAATTATACTTCAGCCGAAGGCTTGGTGACGCTAAAATACCCAATGCCCAAGAACACCATCTTCGCAACGGGAAGGCTACAGGTTTTTATAATGCAATTAATCATCTTGTGTATTTCCTTTATTGCCACGGAATTTTCCTACGTCATGTGTAACAATTTATCATCGAACGTCCAACTATAAATAATAATTTTGAGTTTCACTATATTTTTGCCCTTGCTTTTAAATTTTAATTTGTTTAACAATAATTTCACTTTAAAATAATTTTTTTAAATAATTAATTCTGTTAAATTCATTTCATTCTTTTTTATTATTGTCATCAATCTAATTTAATTAATTGTTTCATATTTAAATTTTTCACAACTTTAATTATTTTAAATTATAAATTATAAGCAGCTGTAAACTGACTGAAGCTTCACGAGGTACCTAAATCTTGCAAAAATCGTTGTATGTTTAAAATATTATTTTCACTGTCCTTTAATAATACCATATTTCAATAATTCAATTTATATTAACGATTTTTCACTTATTCAATTCAATATTACAGACGATATTAAACTGAAATTTAGAATCAAAAGGTTTTGTGCTTTTATTTTAATTATTACGTATATAACATGGGGTTTCCAAATTTTCCCCTTTAATTTCTTCAGTATTTTCTTTTATTATAAAAATTTGGTGGCGCCTTTTCAGAACATCTTAAATATAAACCAGTACCAATTTAATCTGTTTAATTATCACGAGTTTTTAAGAATTCAAATATTCTGTTATCATTTTAAAGTAAAGAAAACAATTGAACCCACGAACCTTTTTGCTCACGAAATAACCCTGAGAGCCGTACGCATCAAGTGTGCTTATAATAATCATATAATTGATAAAAAAGGTCACAATATTGAATGTTTACAACTTCAAGACGATGTTAAGATACTAATTTTTGTTTTCATAGGTAACAAATGAAATACGAAATAAGCCTACTGCTATTGCTTTGATTGATTGACGTTATATGTTATAAACTTTGAAGGGTTTCACTTTCATTAAAAAGCATTATCGGACACATGTTCATTAGAAGTTTTTTGTTTGAATTACTCATAGAAATCAACCGGTGAAGTTGTTTTATTAAGCGCCTTTGAAGCATACGTAAAAAGTTTACCTTCTTGCATGAGAGCTGCACCTAGCCCATAGCTGTTAGCATCACACTACCTGTATAAGTTTTTCCCCGACGTCATAGATCACCTGATCTATGACGTCGGGGAAAGTCATAGATCAGGTGATCTATGACGTCGGGGAAAAACTTATACAGGTAGTGTGATGCTAACAGCTATGGGCTAGGTGCAGCTCTCATGCAAGAAGGTAAACTTTTTACGTATGCTTCAAAGGCGCTTAATAAAACAGAACAACAACATGCACAAATCGAAAAAGAATGTCTTGCAGTCTTATTTGCATGTGAACGATTTGCACAGTATATAGCCGGTAATAAATTAGTGACAATTGAAACTGACCACCACCCACTTGAAACTATCTTTAACCTTCATAAGGCCGGACAGAGTACAGATGTACCCCACATATACATTTTCTATTACAACTTCAACAATATATTTTTTTATTAAATTTTCTCTTTTCTGTTATCTTTCAGTTCGAAGCATGCAGTTTTTAGAGCTGTTTTTTTAGCTACATTATTATATTTTTAATTACAAACAATAATTGCGTTATGCAAATGTATTGCGGCAATTAGAACAATATTTTACATGAATTATTGAAATCCTAGTTAAAATAAAATTATTAAATACCCGCTCATCGTTTCGTTTCCCAATGCGAGGACAAGGCCGGCCATCTCGAATACATCCGAGGCACGCCTCGCCAACCTACTTGCTTCAATCAAGCTGTATAGGGTGGTGATAAAGTCCCTGATAATTTGTTTATTTAATGTTTTTTCGCAAAATCCCGAAACAGGTGAATTTTTAATTTTAAAAAGACACCTTTTAATGCAAGAATCCTTTCTCGATCAACATTTATTTTTCCGCTGTGACATCACCATTAATTTTTTTAAATGGCAACCTTAACTTTTTCATGCAAGTTTTGATAGTCCTTCTCGTCAGTAAAATGGTGATATAAAAAATAGTACCTTACGCAACAACTTTCTCGAAAAAAAAAAGACATGATCGTCTAGAATTTTTTTGAAAAAATTATGTTATGCTGCGATGAAAATGTGAACAATCAAATATGAGTAACTTTGAAAATATGAATAACTTTTATTGATTTAAGAAACGATGTCGAACAACAAGGTTACTTATGCTGGGACAGGCAGTAAATATGCGTGAAGTTTTAGCAGGCGCCATTTGTAACTCGAAAGCAAGAATTTCAATAACTGTTTACTGTTATCTGCTGCAAACATAACACGTAAATTCGTATATCATTCAATGTTTCATGACTAAATGTATGACGTCTTATTAATATAGGAATTAATCCTTGCTTTTTGGTAGGCTTTATTCCGTTAAATAAAAAAATCAAAACAGACACATAAAGGCAACAGGACTTTACGATCATTTTGAAATTTTAACTTTAACATTTTAAACACTTTCATTTTAAGGCAAAATATTTACATCGTTCAGTCAAATGTAATAGCTTAACATTTACTTGGTGTTATTTCAACAATTTCCAAGATGTTTAGTTAAGAATATTACTGTTGAAACAAGTAAATTTTATTTAAGTCAACGCACAAAAAGTTGACATTCAAAAAGTTGTTGACTTAACTATTTCATTTTTCTCATACACAAATTATTCGGGGTTGGGAGCATTAATTCAACTCCTAGAAATGTTAAATTAATATAAATCATTCAACAAAAATTTCAACGTTAATTCAATCACCAGAAATTGTAATTTAATTTATTTTTTCTTTGGATTGAAAACAGAAATGGTTAATATTACTTAAAAAATTAACATTTAATCCTGGTTCTTCCAACATTATGATTTTTGTACGTCACCGACATCACATGTTGAACTAAACCAAAGTATTAACAAAAAATGTATTATTGAATATGTAATGTTATTTCCACGTTTCTTTGCAGTATTTTAACATATTTTATGTTGTTTCAAGCGACACGGTACCAGTAAAGCGAGTATGGAAGGCAAAATTACAAAAAAAGAAAATGAGAGGAAGACCAAAACTAAGCTGGCACAAAGAAGTTTCAAAAACATTGGTAAAGAAAGGAAAAACTTGGGAAGAAGCAAAGAGAATTGCGGACAATAGAAAGGACTGGCGTAAATTTGTAATAGTCAGGAGTTAAAAATACCCCGACACCCACATGGGTATAAGGGATCTGATTATATCGCGTTGGCCCAGTGACCACTGGGTATGCATTTTCCGTGAGTAAATGAAGGATAGAATAGTAAAAAGCGCATGAGTAAACGAAATAGCTACATCAATCGACGTTGCCGATTGATAACACGGACTACACTCCGGCCGCTAGCGCCGGTCGAATTCCTACCTTCTTACGCAACATTGTAATATCTCTATTTCACTTCCACACAAGTTTCAATGAGCCTCTCCTTTATTTACTCACAGTAAACCGTATCCCTAGTCTTCATTAGACCATCTGTGTATATATACCTATATAAAAAAATAAATAAAAGAAGTAAATAACGGCTTAGCTGGCAAGGAAAAGTAACTGTCGACGTACGTTTCGGTCTTATTAGACCTCATCAGGACAGTATAACCAAAGTGTAAGGTGTTGACACTTGGAGATAGAAAACAACAAATGAAGCAACAGACCAGGAGACCGAATGCACATTTGCTGCAGCCACTGAGAAGACCCGCATTTCGAGGGTAACATCACAGTATAGCAACGGAGGCAAACAAAGTCAACCTGCGTTACTTCAAGAAAAAGCCGGGATATAATATAATAACGGAAAGGTTAATGCCAGGAAAAGTAACTCTCGACGTACGTTTCGGTCTTATTAGACCTCATCAGCAAATGTGCATTCGGTCTCCTGGTCTGTTGCTTCATTTGTTGTTTTCTATCTCCAAGTGTCAACACCTTACACTTTGGTTATACTGTCCTGATGAGGTCTAATAAGACCGAAACGTACGTCGACAGTTACTTTTCCTGGCATTAACCTTTCCGTTATTATATTATATCCCGGCTTTTTCTTGAAGTAACGCAGGTTGACTTTGTTTGCCTCCGTTGCTATACTGTGATGTTGCCCTCGAAATGCGGGTCTTCTCAGTGGCTGCAGCAAATGTGCATTCGGTCTCCTGGTCTGTTGCTTCATTTGTTGTTTTCTATCTCCAAGTGTCAACACCTTACACTTTGGTTATACTGTCCTGATGAGGTCTAATAAGACCGAAACGTACGTCGACAGTTACTTTTCCTTGCCAGCTAAGCCGTTATTTACTTCTTTTATTGTTTCTTTTCCTGGCATTAACCTTTCCGTTATTATATTATATCCCGGCTTTTTCTTGAAGTAACGCAGGTTGACTTTGTTTGCCTCCGTTGCTATATACTGTGATGTTGCCCTCGAAATGCGGGTCTTCTCAGTGGCTGCAGCAAATGTGCATTCGGTCTCCTGGTCTGTTGCTTCGTTTGTTGTTTTCTATCTCCAAGTGTCAACACCTTACACTTTGATGTACTGTCCTGATGAGGTCTAATAAGACCGAAACGTACGTCGACAGTTACTTTTCCTTGCCAGCTAAGCCGTTATTTACTTCTTTTATTGTTTCTTTTCCTGGCATTAACCTTTCCGTTATTATATTATATCCCGGCTTTTTCTTGAAGTAACGCAGGTTGACTTTGTTTGCCTCCGTTGCTATACTGTGATGTTGCCCTCGAAATGCGGGTCTTCTCAGTGGCTGCAGCAAATGTGCATTCGGTCTCCTGGTCTGTTGCTTCATTTGTTGTTTTCTATCTCCAAGTGTCGACACCTTACACTTTGGTTATACTGTCCTGATGAGGTCTAATAAGACCGAAACGTACGTTGACAGTTACTTTTCCTTGCCAGCCAAGCCGTTATTTACTTCTTTTATTGTTTCTTTTCCTGGCATTAACCTTTCCGTTATTATATTATATCCCGGCTTTTTCTTGAAGTAACGCAGGTTGACTTTGTTTGCCTCCGTTGCTATACTGTGATGTTGCCCTCGAAATGCGGGTCTTCTCAGTGGCTGCAGCAAATGTGCATTCGGTCTCCTGGTCTGTTGCTTCATTTGTTGTTTTCTATCTCCAAGTGTCGACACCTTACACTTTGGTTATACTGTCCTGATGAGGTCTAATAAGACCGAAACGTACGTCGACAGTTACTTTTCCTTGCCAGCTAAGCCGTTATTTACTTCTTTTATTGTTTCATTTCCTGGCATTAACCTTTCCGTTATACATATATATATATATATATATATGTTGTTTCAACTTCAAAGTGCCAACAATCCAAATACTGTAAATTTAACATTTTCATTTTACAGTATTTGGACTGTTGGAAAATGTTAAATTTACAGTATTTGGACTGTTGTGCACTAAGAAAAATGTATATATTTACTGCCTGTCCCAGCATAAGTAACCTTCTTGTTCGACGTCGTTTCTTAAATCAATAAAAGTTATTCATATTTCGAATATGTGCGGCTTTATAAAATTCGTTGAGAGGTTTTTTCAGCTCTTCTTGCACCTCACCAAAGGTTGAAGAGTTTACCTTACTTTGGCAGTATCGCAAAATGCTGCGACAATGTTTACAGCACTTTGAATAATGAATCATGCTGTTGAATCAAAAAGCAAAGCGTATTGAAACAAAAGTCATAGATATTAATCTTACGTAAAAAAATTGTTACTTCAACTCAATTAAAGTGTTGGTCATATATTTTCTTTTCTTTGACTCAAATTTAGATTACATTGTTATGACAACTTATTGAATTGATCTAAAAATGTTTGTGACTTATTTTAAAATATTTTTTCACATTACTGTAACTTTGCACTGAGTTAAATAAAACATCATTAACTTTTAATTGAATGCATATTTTATGTTGTGCTACCATATTTTTTCAACATTTTTCAATGGTTTGATACAACGCCTTCATGGAATTGTTTATATACAACCTGAAATTGAAGTTGATTTAACGTGTTTTGAGTTGAAGTAACTCATTATTTTTCTCAGTGTAGGCCTGCTGCGGGAAAAAGTCAGGCTTGAAGCGGGAATGTCTGGCCTACACGTTACGCACTAACAAGCAGTATTATCGGCAGGCAAATCCCTTCACAGTCAAAGATGGTCAGAAATACTGCCAATGTATGAGTTAATACCACCTCTAAGACGAAACCCCAATGATGATAATGAAACACGCTTTAATCGACCACACAAATTAACAAGAAAAATAATTGAAGATTCTTTTGGTATACTTAAGGAAAAATTTCCATGTTTAATCTACTTTAGGGTTCAGCCAAAAAAAGCTGCGAAGATTATTTATGCCTGCTGTTTACCTCATAATACAGCTAAAACTATACATCGAGAAGACAATGATGAAAGTTATGAAATAAATGGGTACAACGATGGAAGAGGATGATCCTGTAGCGGAGCCAAGAATTAACCAGTTATTGAGATATTTTAATTAAATTATATTTAAGATTGAATTATTGTAAACGGCCGAAAGTTTTCGCCCTAAATTCAATTAACGAAATTTAATTTTCAAACGAACCAAGCGAAAGGAATGTTAACTCAATCGTAATCTTAAAACAGTTCCCAGGCGCGCTAGCCAAAACAGCCTTTAAGTGCCAGTAGATATAAAAAACAGACCACACCCTTTTTTCCCCATTTAAAATGCATTGACTTCCGGTCCAGTTTTCTGCCTCATTTGAGCCCATAGTAAAGAGTGAGATGGAGCTCCAGAGAGAGAGAGAGAGAGAGACGGAGACAACGTAGTTCTGGCGTCCGTCCGCCAGATGCCTCCGGCGCTGCTGCCATTTTCATTAGTTCGGAAATTGTCCGCCAGATGGCAGTGGCGCTGCGTCGTCGGAGCGTTAGTTCGGGAATTGTCCGTCGGGTGTCGCCACCGGCGCTCCGCTGCGGAATTTTTTCCTCCGTCCGGAGAGAGATTCGAACCCGTTCCTCGGCGTTCCTGAGCCGTCCACCTAAGCCGCTCGGCCGTTGAGTCACTTGTTCGTATCCGTTCCAGATGTGTAATATTAACGACGCGACGCGCGGCGAATGATGTCCTTATTTTTTTCGTCGAACACGGATGCGATGTTGGTTGCGTCATTTTTTTCCTCCGTCCGGAGAGAGATTCGAACCCGTTCCTCGGCGTTCGTGAGGCGTCCACCTAAGCCGCTCGACCGTTCGGTCAGTTGCTCGTATCAGTTCGAGATGTGTAATAATAACGACGCGCGGCAATAAGGATGTCGTTTTATTTTTCGTCGAACACGGATGCGATGTTGGTTGCATCTGGCGGTGTCCATCTGGTGACGAATTGCGAAAGGACGATCGCCGGCGTCCATCTCGGAGACGTCGCGTCGGTAGGTTTCTACGCGCGCGGGAGCATATAGATCGCTGCACGCAGAGCGGCGGCGGCAATTTCGAAAAAATGGGTCCTCGGGGCGTGCGCATTTCCGCGAGCAGAGGCGGACGAAAACGATTCCGACGTGCGTATTAAAAAATAAAAGATGCGTTTTCCTTACGTATGTAGTTTATTACTATGAAAAAAACTTATATTCATAACTTGATAATAAATATTTACAAATTACATTTGCGTTAGTCATGGAACAAATACTGTAATTGTTTGTGTGATGCAGGCAAGATGAATTTCTTTTGTTTAAATTCGGACAGTCAGGATCGGATTCCAGGTTTACGATTTCTATCGCTGGTAAATGCTCTTGGAGGAAATTTGCTTTTTGGTGACCTTTTACGTAGATTCGCTGATATCCGTGTGTAAATTGATGAAGAATATTCTTCACTTGTCTGTAAGGAATGTAACCGTCAGGGTAGCGTAGATGATGATAATTATTTTCCAGCCAAATAATTTGTCTTTTATGTTCCTTTTTTAATTTGTTGAAAGGAACGTCGGGTGGACTGAATACGAAATGTGCTATGCCACACGCGTCTCTAATTGCCAATTCTTTTACCACAAAACGTTCCAATTGGAATCCTTCTACATCAATAACTAGCGATTTTACGTTTGCTTCTTTCTTGTACAATTCGTGCTTCCGGAGTAGAATAGGGTCGAGAATTTTCGATAATTTCTTAATACGTTGGCGGAAACGGATTCTATCACGTGCGTTTTGCATCCAGTTATTGTCTTGCTCTTCTTCTTCTTCATCATTCGCGTTAAATTCTATTACAACGGCCGGTTCTTTGGCAAATGTTACGTTTTTCTTCATAATTTCGCGTACACTCACCACTCCATGAAGCAAACGCAAAGACTGAACGAGAAATTGCACTCGGTCTTCTTTCGTTTGGAGTGGAGGGGAAAATAAAAGCACTCATTGTTTAAAAAAATATATTTCAGATAATTAAATACATAAAGTAATATATATTTTGTTTAAATTATATCTCTAACTATATTCGTTGCAGGGTTATATTCAACGATCTTGTCGTGGATAATTAGACAATATGCGACCATATCCGCCTTAAATTCCTGTTCGCTCTCTAATTCTAATTTAATGTCGACAGTCGAAGATTTTACGGACTAGTTCTGTTTCGAACAGTCTATAACGTAGAGAGCTTTCTTTTTGAATTCCGCCAAATTTAGAACCGGTTCGTTGCCACGTCCGTAATAACTGTTTTGAAAATCTGCGTACATCAGATAAGCAATGCCAAATTTATTTTTACTCATTTCGAGATTTAAATTTTTATACGGATAACTTTCAGAATTGAGATGTAATTTAATATTTCGAATGTGTGCGTGATCAAATTCTGATGCGTTTTTAGTAGGTTTGTCTTTTCTAGAGTCTTGGAAAGCGACGATAACATACCTAGGTTTTTCTAAATTCGTAGACGTTCTTATTGGCCAAACATCATTAAGGGTTGGGCGCATGCTTGGTAATTCATGTAGTTCCCATTGTCGATAAGGAATGAAAATAGATTTTGACTCTTGTAGAAACTGTAGCATTTTCAATTTCATCTCGTCATTGAGAGTAATGTGCGGCACGTGCTATTCGATTTTTTCTAAGCTTATGCTTGCCGTTTTCGTTCCCGTACTCAATTATTGTCACTTCTGGAATGAAGTAATATTATTTCTTATTTGGCGTTCATTATGACTTTCTTGTAGTCCTCGCAGAAGCCGAGCAGAAATTTTAACGGTATGCATGCCATAAATTTATGGTCTAATAAAGTCGGATGCTGGTCCTGAAAGAGCACCCATCACTTGTAATACTTTACTTTCCGCATCGTTATAGGATAGGTACGCCTTAATGGTAGTTGTCACGCCTACATTTCGAACTTTATCTATTTCCTTACCGTCGATTTCGTATCGGATCTCTTCAAAAAGGAACGAATAAGGGTTATTTGTCAGTCGACACTCGATTCTCACTTCGTCGTTGTTGTTAAAATTCTTGTACGTCGGAGAATACCAGTGAAATTGCTTCTTAACGATAACTTCGTCGAAGTCGAGTCCTTCGGATAGATGCAACATTACCGTCGATATTATTCACTTTATAGCCTAAACTTTGCAAGAACAATATATTGCTCGATGTTAACCTTTGGGGAGCTGTCTTCTGAATGATGAATTCTGCGGGCTTGTTTTGTATATTATTACTGCTACCGTTTTTTGTCGTGGAAACGCAGGCCCATCACTTCACGTTTGCTTTTTCAATTCCAGACTGATTCGAACTTGTTCACCTCTTAAATTTATCGACGATCCGTTCTGATCGAGTAACGACAACGTAATGTTATCGATCTTGCGTACTCTTACAGGTAAATAGACGATGTTGCTGGGATTAATATTTATGCTGTAACCGGGATCGACGGACGGTGAAAATTCAAAAACCGTATGCGACATCTTTTCGTTGTAAAACGAATCGGTAGCAATGTTACACTCCACGTGGATCGTCGTCACCTTTATAATTTCCACTGGTAAATCCGATTGATGTAATAGATTCGGTTCTAATATTTTCGGCGAGAAGCCCAACATTCGGCCTATCGAATCTGGTTTTTCAAAGTCGATCTTAAACATGCACTTCATTTCACATTTTAGCGTATTTAGCGTATCGGTTTTAGCGAAAGCGTACCGTTTAATTCTATCTGCAGGAATTTCTCCAGATCCTCCACTTCGTAGGAGCCCGTTGGAATTTCGATAATCTTGCCGTCGCCGTAATAAAATTTGTTATTTTTTCGCTCTTCAACGTTAGGCACAGTATTGTAGGTGTAAAGACTTAGTAATCCGATTTGATATTCGTAACGGGGATCCAGTTCGATAGGCGGGTAATAATTTGCCGAAAGTACGCTACTCTTGCCCACCAACGTGAACGTTCTCGACATGACTGCCCTCTTTATGTAAAAATTCCAAACATAGATGTCCACAATTGTTGGCGTTGAATTTTTGATATCTCTTGTGATTGTAGATTATTCGACTGCCCTCGAAATATCGAATCACTTCCGACGGCGACGGAAGATTTCCAAAACTGTCGAAATACAGCACGTGTTTATTTCTTTTAAAATAAGCGACCCAGTGCGTTCCAGGACCGTTTTTCGAATCTAAATTTATTATGCCGCTTTCGAATTTACGAGGTTTTCTAGGTAAATCGTCACGCATAAAGACGCCTCTGAAATGTGGCACGTTTTTGTTTGCAAATTTCGCCAGATGGAAATCGGTCAGGGCTGTTCGGGGCAGTCCATCAATTAGTTTTTTTGTTGTTTCGGTTGACGAATGTAGAGACCGAGACCCTTACGATACGGTTTCAAATATAATCCGTCGCCCTTCTTTCCCAGCGCGATGGTCTCCATCGTTCGATTGTGTCGTTTTGCTTCTTCCAACTTCCTTCTCGCCTCCTTAGCTCTGCCAATTGCGTGCGCAATGCTCGCGGATCCTCCGGCAAGGGAACACGCCGCGCTGAGACCCGCTAACAACGGTATGAGAAACGGTATGACGCCTCCTACTTTCGGAACGGGTATCACTCGAGGTTTTCGAATGTTCTTCTTACCGCCGGCCTGTTTCAGAGCAACCTTGGCCGATGCTCTCGCGAGTTTTATAGCTTCGTTCGCATTGTCCAGACGATCGAATTTTTTGACATTGTTGCGAATTTTCCTGACAACTTCTCCCAAGGCCACTTTACGAGAACCTCCGCCGCCTCCGCCGTGACCGCTTCCGAGTTTTCGTTTGATTTTCATCGCAGAAGTAACAGCAAGAGACGCTATTCTCTCTCCGGGTTTCGCGTCTTTCGATTTAACGCGATTCCAAGCGCGCTCTTCTAGCTTCTTGTCTGCCAAATGTCTGTTCGGTAAATCTTTGTACCTGGAGTACGCTATGTCGTGTTCTTTGCAGGCTCGATCTAATTCGTTAATGCCGGCGTCTCCACGTTGCAAACGCTCTTTTAATTTCGTACCGGGTCCGCAGAATTGATAACCTCCGGGTAGATGCAATTCAAACGGTAATTTATTGATGAGAGAATTTAAGAGACCTGCACCACTACGCGCAGTCATTTGGTCTGAGAGACACTGCGCGGTCAACAGAAGCAGAAGTTAAATTTATATGTGTGTGCGTGCGCGCGCGTGTACGTGAAACATGCGAATTGTCAAGCAGGCGCATAAGCTTCCCGTAATGAACATGAATTTTTTGTGCGAAGAGACAGAATTGAACCGTCATCCTTTATTACCCTCAACGATGAGATGTCTCGTCGCGGGAACGTCAAATTCTGGAAAAACCAACATCGCGATTTCTTTGATCGTCCATCCGAACGGTCTGTCCTTCGAAAATATCTACGTTTACTCCAAGTCCCTGTATCAACCGAAATATCGAGCGTTGGAGCAAATTCTAAGTGAAGTGAAAGAAGTAAACTACTCTGCGTTCAAGGACAACGAAGAAATACTGAATCCGGAAGATGCAAAAGAGAAATCGGTTTTCATATTCGACGACGTCGCTTGCGAAAGCAGGATAAGATACGAGATTACTTTAGCATGGGTCGTCATAAAAGGATTAATTGTTTTTATCTCTGTCAAACTTACACCCGAATCCCTAAACATTTAATTCGCGACAACGCTAACTTTTTGATTTTATTTAAACAAGACGAGACGAATTTGCGGCATATATTTGAGGACCACGTATGCATGAACATGTCATTCGATCAATTTAAGTCGATGTGCGCTGAGTGTTGGAAGAAGAAATACGGGTTTCTTTGCATTGATAAGGAGCATGATATAAAAGACGGAAGATATCGGAAAGGACTTGACAGTTACATACTGATATAAGCGTCACCGCATCCAGACAATTAAAACAGTATCGAAACAGCTTTACAACCGGTAGCTGATCGGTATAACAACTGGTTTTAACTGCTCGGAAACAGTGGAAGAACTCTGGGCCCGGACGACTAAAACAGCTTTACAACTCCTCGGAAACGGATATTAACCGGCGGAAGAACTGGACCAGACAACTAAAACAGCTTTACAACTGGTTTTAACTGCTCGGAAACTGGGCAATTGGTTTAAGAATGGACAAAAAGAAGAAAATGAAATTAGAAATTATCAAAGCAAGTAAAGCAATAAGAAACAAGTATCTGGCTTTGAAAAGAGGTAAATTGAAACGAGACTATGAGCTGTCGGAAAAGTATAAACCGATCACCAAGTCTCTCAAAGAGCTTGAGCGAACGGTAAAAACTGAAAAAGATTCCGCTAATTACTTACTTGTAAAGAAATCTGCCGACGATAGCATGGCGGAACCAGAAAGAAAACTGCAACAGCAAGTCGTTCTTCCACAATCCAGTTTTGTTGAATCGGAAGCTGCTGCCGGATATAGTCCGCTTTCGGACGTTGTTCCGCTTTCTTCGGACGTCCAAGAACGACCCAGTTTTGTTGCTGGACAACAACAACAACAACAACAACAACAACGATTCAGTCTTCCACAACCCAGTTTTGTTCAATCGGAAGATGTTGCCGGATATGATCCGTTTTCGTCCGAGGAGGAAGAAGAAATCGATGAAGAGAGAAGACTTTCCGATTACCAAAATTTATATCAAATAATGTCTCCCACTCCTAGAGACGAATACCTTAAGATGTACGATCCACTTCCCAGAGGATATATTGATGGTTTATTACAAGACGTCAATAATGAGTACGACAATGTGTACGGCATTCGCTATAATCCTGTTACGGACGCTTGGCGAATCGGCGATAGCGACGTGCAATTAAAAAAAAAAGATTTGATAATTAAAGGTGTTACATATATTGGCACACCGGGGCTTTATGAATTACTCTTTAAAAAGCAACCGATCGGTCATAAGAACCAAGATCTCGAGAACTATCATCATATACTAGATCGCACGCACGCTCACAGAAGAGGCAATCATCCGGCAGGGCAAATAAAGGGAAGTCGAAGTGAAAAATACAAAAATATAATTCAACCGTTGTTCGAAAGAAGATCTCGCGCTAAAACTTGGAGCGGTAAAGGATTAGAAGTTGAAAATAAACCGTTTCAGTATAACATTATGATATCGGGAACAAACGACTGTGCAACGTCGGCTCCAGCATCAATCCGAGAGACGCGACCAATAAAAAATACGTGGACGAGATAAAGGAAAAAATCAAAAATGATTCTAGGACCATACAAATAATTTTGTATGATTTCGCATCCGTAACTTGATAGTTACGGACGTGAAATCGAAAATCGAAGGAATATTTCGATCGCAAGCTCTCTACCTCGGCGATCTGAAACGAGAGCCAAACGTATTTCGAGAACAAGTGAAGCTGATTAACGTTAGATTAGATAAGTTGGAGCAGCGGTTCGGTGAAGGGCACAGCAATGAGCCAAATTAAACGTGACGTCGTCAATGAGTTACATAAACCTGCGAGGAAAAATTTTTCGAGGAGATCCATAATTGTAAAGTCTGTGGACGATCTTTGGCAAGCTGATCTGTGCGAATTTATTCCTTACGCGCGTGAAAATAAAGGTTATAATTACATTTTAGTTGTCATAGATTGTTTTTCTAAGTATTTGTGGGCGCGACCGGTGAAAAGGAAGACAGGCGAGCTCGTAACTCAAGCTATGCTCGAAATATTGAATACCGACAAGAGGACGCCCGCAAATTGACACACCGACGAGGGAAAAGAGTTCTACAACCAAAAGTTTAAAGATTTGACAAATAGATACGGAATAAATCATTACTCAACATTTTCTCCGATAAAGGCCGCCATGGTAGAGAGAGTTATGCGGACAATTAAAGAAAACTTGTACAGAGAATTCAGTATGCGCGGCAAATTTAAATGGTTCGATTTATTGCAAACGATTGTGGACAAATATAACGCGAGCGTGCACAGAACAATAGGCATGGCTCCTAAAGTTGTGAACAAGACAAATGAAAAGACGCTTTTAGAAACGGTATACAATAAGATTAAAATTGCGGGCAAAGCGAAGTTTCGTGTCGGTGATGTCGTTCGCATCAGCAAATTCTCCTTTATAGGAGAATTCGAAAAGGGCTTTACCCCGTCGTGGTCCACGGAACTGTTCAAAATCGTTAAAATTCAAGTTACTAATCCCGTTACTTACCTGCTAGAAGACATGTCGAAGCAACCGATTTTGGGCGCCTTCTATAACGAAGAACTCCAACGAGCTAAACATGAAGATGTTTATTTGGTGGAAAAAATTTTGAGAAAAAAAGGAGGAAAAGCCTACGTGAAATGGTTGGGCATTCCTGAAAAATCTTGGGTTAAACTGTCAAATATTGTTTAATTGTATAGAAATAAATTGATTTGTTTTTTTTAAAGAAAAAAATAGTTTTATTATTTAAAAAACACATTTTATATGGCACATACAAATTATCGTTAACAATATATTAAAAAACAGTGCGATACAACTTACGAAAAATGCATGCGAACAATAAGTATTTTCATTATCGTTATAAACAATTTAAGTAGCGACATCTTGCAATCGCTTTTTGACCTAACCGATTTGCACACAATTTTTCTATTATCGTTATACAAAAACAAATTATAATTAAAACCAATTTGCGTTAAGTTGACATATTCTGAGTCGAAAAAATAATCTGCATATTCGTGCGAAATATTTAACGCAATCTTCCAGTCGCTGTCTTCAACTTGCCGACGACCTTGATGAAAACAACGAAGTTTGTAATACAGCAACGTCTGATCTTGATTTGTTAAATTTACGTCGAACATGTTTGAACCTTTCCATGCAAGCTGAATCCAATCCTCAGGCCAAACGCTGTTTTCGTAATCTGTACACACGTAACACTCAGTTATGTTCGAATTATTAATGTTTAAATAAAACGTATTGTTCGCAATTACCGCGAAAACAATCGCGGCAGCAAGGAGATCCATTTTCACACGGACGCACTCTCGTCGTTGTTTAGGCACACAGGGCACAAATGCAGAGAAATAGGAGGTCCGTCCCACTGCGTTTCGCCGGTGTTATAATGTAAATAACAAGGTAATTTACCCTGCAGCTCTTTATCTTGCTTCAAACGATCGGGTAATCGCTCCCAAATATCAATTAAATTCAACGTAGATTGTTGCAGTAAAATATATCTGGGAATGTAGGGAATTAGATCCGTATCGATATTGCTCAAACCGAAATTTTGATTGTTATATTCCAATATTTTATCCACAATTTCAAGTATCTCTTCTAACGTTTTCATTGCGACTGACCGACGACGGTTGATCCCATTAAAATCGAGTTTTTATATCTCCCCATGTCGAGTTTTATTTTGTCCTCGTGATTTGCCAACGATTCCAGCAAACAATCGATACTTCTGAATACCATTGCACATTTCCGTCCTCTGCTTTTGGGATTCCGATAATAAAATTACGGGCATACGAAATTAAATTTTCATTATCCGAGAGATAAGTGGCGATTAATTCTATAATTTTATTGTAGTAGCCGTTGAACGTAAGTTTTTCGAGCCTTTTGATGCGGTAACCGACGACATGTAATAATTTACTTAATATTTTAAACATAAATTTATCCAATTCTATTTCTGTTTCGTCTTTAATAATTTTCACTTTCAATTTACCTTTGGACTCGATAAAAAATAATTTGATATCACTGTCGCAAAGCTCGAAATTGGAAATCGTCTTCGTGTCCGCACATTGTTGGCACCTCGTAATTTTTAATTTCAGATGATCTTCGATGCGAGGAAAGTACTCGATGAATTGATTCCACTCGTCACCGTTAAATGTTAAACATTTTGGTTTTGAGCTGTACGTTAGTTTTACTAACGGTTCAAAATTATTCGTTACACTGAGTCCCGTTGAAATTTTTGCAGATCTGCTTAGCTTGTAAGACACCTCGCTAACAAAACGAAAATCACTATTTCGTCTGCATTCTTGCAGAAAACTTTCCAGAAACTCTAACGACGACAACGACGATGATGCCATTTTCAAATGTATACTTGCACTTATTTACGCACGTCGCGAGACTAAACGATCGAAAGCAAACTTACGGTCTTAAATAAGGAGGAGAGGAAAAAATGTGAGCGTAATTTATTTTAAACCAATAAAAAAAGACGTATTATAGACGATGTTTCATAACTCGAAGTGAAGAATTAAGGAACGTGTACGCGATGATAAAAAATGTTAAATATTTTTGTAAGTTATGAAATAAATATTTTACTTTTTTATCACCCCGTATAAGTTTCTTAATTCTACGCCGCGAGTATGAAACATCCTGTATTTTTAATTTTAAATCTAATGCGCACACGTAGATTACTCAATGCATTGCAATTTACTGATAAGAAAAATGCGCCGCGAACTGCAGCATAGCACTTTGGTTTGTATCATCTGTCCCTACAGAAAAGAGTTCATTTTATGTTTTCTCTGTGCGCGTTAATTATGGATACCATTTCGAATATAAATAGTGCTACTTCGTTAAAATCATTACCTATTAAGAAGTTGTCGGAGCTGGAAATCAACCGCAAGTATCCGCTGTCCGATTTAAAATATGTAAAAACGAAATTTGGAGAATCATTGCTGGCGGAAATCGATCAGGAGTTTGTCGTGTTTCTACCTCGTCGATTTAACGAGGCCATACCCGAAGATAAGATAGGTGACGTGTTGTCTTCGCAATGCGGCTTGATTTACAAGGATTGGTGAAATTAGCAAGTAAACCACAACCGGCATATGACATTGAATTTGAGAAATATTAAAAATACAAGTAAGTACAAAATTTAATATCTTATTTCAAGTCACTAGAATTATGGTCTCTTTTTTTTCAGCTTGTTAAAGTAAAAAATATTAGCTTAGTTATAAACATAATTTTAAAATTAGATTATTATTAAATATTGAAATGGATTTACGAGAATATTTAAATGTGTTTCGCTTATTGGATGAGTGGGTTGAGTGTTAAGCCTCGCCACGAACGTACACGTGTTGATATCGGTTAATAAAAATGACCTAAAATCGCGATCTAAAGTCAAAAATAATTAAAAGTTTTCAAACCAACAACTAATGTTACACAATATCTACAGCTTCGTGTATCAATTTTATTGAAACTAGTGTGAATTGAGTGCGATTAACGAAAATTGTTGATATTTGCGGGCGGTGGACACGAACCCGTCCAGCGGACCAGATCTCCTTATCAGTTAAGAAAAACCCGGAGGAGTGCGTGCGCTCGGCGAAGACAGACAAAATCGTGGCATACTATATACGGCTGTGTTGCGGCGCAGCATATCGTTAAGTGAACTTCTCCTATCGAAAAATTACTAACAAAAACAAATTAAAAATTCTGTGTAAATGACTTCTACACCAAATAAAGCCTTATCCGAAATTAATATGAGAAAGAGGGAAACAGCTAACGGCAATAAGGCAGACTCTTCCCCGGAAGAAATTTTGCGGCACCATAAAGTTACAGTTAGGTCTACAAGAGATAAAACAACCTTAGACGAAGCACAAGAAATCTCAATGTCGGAAAAGAAATTAGATGAAGTTTTAAAATTAGTAACAGAAACAAATAAAGAAGTAAAGGAAATCAAAACCGAACACAGAGCACTACGAAGAGAACTTGAAGAGCTGAAGGTTTCTTTCACAAAAACAGAAGAAGAACTTAAAAGAGAAAATGTTAAACTTAAAGAGAAAATCGAGCAACTGGAGGATAGATTAGAAAATCCGGAGAGAAGAGGAAAAAGAAATAAAATAACTATTAAAGGAGAGATCCCGATAAAAGATAAAAATACAGATCTGAAAGCGGCAGTCACGACTTTCCTCCGAAAAGAATTTGGCGAGGAAATTACACCAATTACAGTTTACAAACAAAAAAAACAATGATAAATTCCTTTTTATTGAACTACCGAATTGGGACCAAAAAATCTTAATATTACAAAATAGAAAACAACTTGGAAAGAGGAACATATTTGTAGAACATGATCTAACAAAACAGGAAAGAAAAATACAGTGGGAACTCAGACAGCGAGCCAATATAGAAAGGAATAAAGGAAGTAAAGTCCGAGTTGGATACCAGAAAATACAGATCAACAACAAATGGTTCTCGTGGGATGAAAAATCTGAAAGTCTGACTCCAAAAAACGATTAAGGAAACGCAACCACGGCCACAACAAAACGCAAGTGTCATCATTAAACATAGACCATAAAAGTGACCTAACTATGTGTTTTGGAACAGTCGCGGTTACAACAATCTGTTTACTCTGCAAGCAAACGAACTCAATCACTTTACACGATATGATATAATCTGTTTAGTAGAAACTTTTCTGTCGGCTCCGTTGGACAAGCCTCCTGCTTGGTTCGGTGATTATCATCCCTTATTGTAACGCCATCATGGAAAAGTCACTTGGAAGAGCTAGTGGTGGAATAATTATTCTAATTTCAAAATCACTGTGCCATAAAAATAACACCACTATCATAACTCAGAGTAGTCTCTGGATGTTCTTGAGATTAAAATTAAGAGAAATACATATGATAATAGGGTGTTTCTATTTGAAACCGGGTCTTAATGCACAAACATGTATTCAATTAACAGAAGAAGTTATTAGAGAAGTTACAATTAAGTATCCTAATGATTTGTTTTTTCTCGGGGGCGACTTTAACAGTAGAATTGGTGAACTGAATAGTTTTCCAGACTTGAACGAAACGCTGTTTGGTCGTCTGGATAATCAGAGAGCATCCAGGGATCTCACAATAGATTTAAGGGGGGAGATGTTGA
The DNA here is from genome assembly GCA_033060865.1 of Dorcus hopei. Classification (NCBI taxonomy): domain Eukaryota; kingdom Metazoa; phylum Arthropoda; class Insecta; order Coleoptera; family Lucanidae; genus Dorcus; species Dorcus hopei. The sequence goes on along the minus strand of CM065426.1, from coordinate 76,829,576 downwards.
CTGAGAGTATGGAAGGTTTGGGGTTCCTGGTATTAAACGGAAGGAGTATTTCAGACACACCTGCGGAGCTAACATGCTTTGGGCATACAGGAGGTAGTGTTATAGACTTGGTATGGGCAAATGATTTGACTTTACAATTTATTAAGGATTTCTCTATTGAAAAGTTTATACATTGCTCAGATCATTTGCCAAATGCTGTGGTATTACATAATATCATTAAACAAAATGATCGGACTCTTAACAATACACGTAAGCAAAACAATAACCAGAAATTATTTAGATGGAATTCGTCTTTAGCTGCGTCGTACGCAAATATTACGTCTTACTCATATCGTTTATATTTAGACTTTAATGAAGACCTAAACGTAATAAGCCAAAATTTACTAGAAATAACTAGGGAATCGGCTAAATTTTTAAACATGACAGAAACACCTATTCACCCCGCGCTTTCCAAATATGCTTACAATAAACCTTGGTTCGATAAAGATTGCAAAATTATTAAAAAATCCATTCAAACCTCTTATCAAATACTAAAGAAGAATAATTATAATAAAGAGGACTTGACAACGTATTTGAGTAAAAAAAAAGAATACAGAAATACAATAATTCAAAAGAAAAGACTTTACGAGAATAACTTAAATAAACAACTTAGTAATAATAATAATAACCCGCGTTCATTTTGGAAAATAGTGAATAATTTAAGACAAAAACATGTTCCTTCTTGCGTTGAAATTCCGGCGACTTCCTGGGTGCTTTATTATCAGCAGTTCTATTGTAGCGATACGCTTAGACCGGATACATCAAACTACTTGGACGCTCGACACCCGTATCTAGACAAACCAATAAGCCTGAATTAATTAATTTTAATTTTAAATTCCTGCAGTGACAGGAAAGCGGTTGGTTTGGACGGGGTTTGTAACGAATTCTATAAAAACTTAAATTTAGATTGGAAAAACTATATGGTTCGTATGTTTAACTTAATTTTGGAAAAAGAACAGGTACCAAAGGCCTGGGGTAAAATTAAAATGCTCCACATATTCAAAAAAGGCAACCCAGAGGATGTGAATAATTACAGAGGTATCGCGTTACTTAACCACATAACAAAAATTTTCACATCTATCTTAAATAAAAGAATTACAGCCTTTGTCGAGAGTTCTCGCATTTTACCAGAGAGCCAGTCAGGCTTCCGCAAAAGTAGAGACTGTGTGGATAACATCTTTACTCTTAGCACAGTGATATATAACAATATCAGACTACCAAAGCGAAAAATTTTCGGAATTTTTGTAGATTTTAAAAAGGCATTTGACTCTGTTATTCATGCACATCTCTGGGATAAACTCTATCAAGCAGGATTAAGTGGTAAACTGATAAGAACAATAAAATCTCTTTACGAGAATGCCGAGTTGTATGCTGTTACCAATGCATCCCCGGTTAAAATAACGAAGGGTGTTCTCCAGGGGGACCCCTTAAGCCCTTTATTATTTTCACTGCTAATAGGAAATATAGAAACGTTTTTTCAAGATAGGGGTGTCAGGGGTGTCCCCTTGGATGCACATTGCTCTCTGCTGACTTTAATGTACGCTGATGATCTGGTTTTTTTTGCCGACTCACCAATAGGGGTCCAAAAGATTCTAAACACTTTGGAAATCTTCTGTGATTCCATAGGCTTGGAGATCAACGCGGATAAGACAAAGATCATTATGTTCAGGAAAAGTTTTAAAACGAAGGCAAGAAGTAACTTTCACTATAAGAATTCTGTTATAGAATTAGTTGACTCTTATACCTACCTGGGAATAAAATTAAATTATAATGGCCTATTCACTGAAGCTGCAAACGACCGAGCTCAAAAAACTCGATTAGCTACGGGGTCAGTTGTAAAGTTAATAAACTCTTCAAAAATTAGCGAATGGAACTCAGTACTCAAACTATATAATACAGTTTTGTGACCAACCTATACATACGGAATTACAGTATGGGGCCCAAGTCAAATTGAAACAATAGAAACACCCCAAGATAAGTGCTTGAAAAACATTCTATACCTCCAAAGATCGACCCCCGGTTATATCATTAGATCAGAAACTAACATTCCACCGGTCTCATATTACTGCATGAAATATTCCCTATTCTACATTAAAAAAATTCTAGCCATGAGCGATGATAGATACCCAAAAATAGCTCTAAAAAGATTAATGGAATTGGATAGTTCACAATTAAATAGCATGAAATATAATTGGTTCTCCCAGATAAAAAATATCACATCGCAAAAAACTGGAAACGCTTTGGATGTAACCACACTATCAGAAAGAACTATAGAGAATATTTTACAAACGTTTCTCAGAAATAGTAACAGCGGGGACTGGGATAGTGCCCTCCTAAGCACTTTTTTCCCTCATTTCAAACACGTAATTCAGGGTGACCCATTCCGTAGCAAAGCAATATACCTCGAGTTTGATACCCCATTCAATGTCAAGAGATTTTTTGCAAATCTAAGGGTGCACAGTACCTTACTATTAGTGATCTTTGTAAATAATATTTTCTACAAAATACATCAGAATTCTCTTTGCTCTCTCTGTAATTTACAACTTTTCGAAGATCTAAATCACATACTTTTTATTTGCCCAATCTATAATGGATTAAGAAGAGGAAACTTTTTCAATAGTAATAAGGATGACGATGCACTGGAGCTTTTGAAAAACTGCTCAATAACTTGTGTACAAAAAATGTATGATTTCATGAAAACAGCTATGAAAATTAGGTCCTTTTGTATGAATGAATAGTTTCAACCTCACTTCAATATTATGAACTTAGGATTAGATGATAGTGATTTTGCTTTTAAGATCTTTTAATGAAATTGAAACTGTTATGTAGCTATTTAGTTATCATGTTAAAGCCATTTACGTTGTTGTATTAAATATAGGTTTAATTTAATTTAATTTAATTTTTATAGGTACTATGATTTTGTTTCTGGGATTTTGTACTGTACACTCACCCTTGTTCATGATGTGTTTGTATCGAAAGAACAATAAAATATTATTATTATATTATTATTATTGGATGAGTGCGCCGATAAATCAGATGCTTATAAAATTGCAAAACTAAACAAAAAAAATATTAAAACATTAAACGAGCTAATGAGAAATTGTCCGTCGGTGCACGATAAGAACAAATTGAAAGCTTAATTGCAAAATTACATTCATTCGACGTAAAACTGGAATTAAAAATTAAAACGTTGCCGATTGGTCGAGGTTTAAGAACAAGTCGTCGTCGTCGTCGTCCCGGAACAGAACGGAGAATTAATAAAATCAACCGAATTCAGTGGAAGGATGTAAGTTTTAAATTAAATGCGTACGTATTTTTTCAATTTTTTTTTAAATTTACAGCTGCAATCTGCATTTAAAAGCAGAATTCGTACCGGAGTAATAATCAATAAAACTCATACACAACCGCGAAGCTTTTTCCTAGACGCCTCGTCTCTGATTAGAACTAGAATCGGAAATCAATTGGTGAAAACGCCTTCGATGAAGATAAATTTGGTATTTTGCGGTGAATTTGTAAAACCTCAAACCGATGTCTCGGAATATAAGTTTTTCAATACCAAAAATCACGTGATCAATATTGGAGCAAATCTAGACGAAATTTTAAACGAACTGTTTAACGAAATCATGGTGCAGGTAAGTTTAAAACGAAATAAGCTGCCAGATATTAATTTTCTTTTTTCACTTTCTTATCAGCTTTCAGAATTTCAAGAGAGGGATAGCGGTTGGTCGTTATCGGCAATCGTGAATCTGGTCGTGGCGTTTTGCAAGTACACGCCGTTGAGAGGAGGAGGAAAGAAAGATAACGGTAGCACTTACGTGGACCTGCCGGACGAACTTCGGCGAAAAAGTAACGTCATATTGAACATCAAAAATCAAGACCGACGATGCTTCGGGTATTGCCTTTTGGCGCACCTATTTCCGGCGAGAAACGGTCAAGATGCGTGCGATCCTTCTACGTACCGTCAAAATATATACGATTTTTTTAGTTTTGAAGGTATATGTTTTCTTGTAAATCTGTGCGACTTACAGAAATTCAAAAACGCCAATAAATTTATTTCAATTAACGTATACGGTTATGAAAACAAGAGCATCGTGGGTCCACTTTATCATACAAAAAATGACAAAAACTGCCACGTAAATTTATTATATTTAAAGAAAAGTCAACGCGTAGGTCATTTTTGTCTCATTAAAAATTTATCAGAACTGTGCAGGTATCAAATTTCATCAAATATACATGTCAAGTTCATTTGCGATCGCTGCTTGTGTTATTTTTCATCCAAACAAATTAAATCGTCATGTGTCAGATTGCTCGCGTCATGAGGCCGTAAAAATTGAATTACCTAAAGACGGAGAAAACATTGTTAAATTCAAACAATTTGCAGCCACCATGCCTTTGCCGTTTGTCATTTACGCGGACTTCGAAGCTCTAACGAAACCTATTCATTCCTGTGACGATACTCTAGAAAAAGCATTCACGAACGCCTATCAACGGCACGAAGCCTTTAGCGTTGCATATTTAACAGTCTGTTCTTACGATGATCGACTAAATCATTTTGAAATTTATCGCGGTGAAAACCCGGCTGAGTGGTTCGTAAATAAATTATTAGGAGAAGCAACAGATGTTCAAGAAATATTAAAAAATCACGTTACCGTTCCTATGAATGATTTAACGTTCGAAGAATCTACGGCACATGCAAATGCCGAAAAGTGTGAGATTTGTGATTCTAATTTTAACGAAAATAATGCTAAAACTTATCACCACGACCATTTTACCGGGAACTATATTGCAGCTTTGTGCAATAATTGTAATTTACAATGTCGCGTTAAAAATATTATTCCCGTGATTTTACACAATTTATCTCATTACGATAGTCACTTTATAATAGAAGCGCTGGCAAACGTAAACGATGAAAATGTCGAAATTTTAGCAAACACAACTGAAACTTACATATCGTTCTCGAAAAGGGTAGACGATGTGAAATTACGTTTCTTAGATTCGTTTCGTTTCATGCCCTCGTCTCTTGAAACATTAGCGAAAAATTTGAAACCAGAACAAATAAAGTTCGTACAAAAAGCGTTTCCGAATCCGGATTCTTATAAATTAGTAACTCGTAAAGGATGTTTTCCATATGATTACGTGAATTCTGTTGACAAATTGGAAGAGACAAGTCTTCCCGATAAATCCCTATTTTATAATAAATTACATGGCGAAAACGTCAACGATGAGGATTACCAGCACGCCGTAAACGTTTGGCAACATTTTCAATGTAAAACTCTCGGTGAATACGTGGACTTGTATTTAAAAATTGACGTATTTCTATTGGCAGACATTTTTGAAAATTTTAGAAAATTGACTTTCAAAACTTACGGGTTAGATGCGTGTGGATTTTTCACAGCTCCGGGCCTATCATTTTCGGCGGCTCTTAAAACAACAAAAATTGAACTTCCCCTTTTACAAGACATCGATATGATTTGATTTATAGAAAAAGGTTTACGCGGCGGTATAACTCAAGTTAGTTCCCGATATGCAAAAGCGAATTCTGTACACATGGGAACCGATTTCGACCCTGATAAGGAAATTAGCGAAATTATTTACGTAGACGCGAACGGACTCTATTCTTACGCGATGACGATAAAATTACCGTGCGACAACTTCAACTGGGTAAGTGACGAAAAATTAACGAATCTTTTAGAAATGCTCAGTATGACCGACATTGACTGTTCGATGTATTACGGGGATGAAACGGGTAAATCTTGTATTTTAGAAGTTGACTTAGAATATCCTGAAGATTTGCACGATTCCCATATATTTTTTCCATTTTGTCCGGAACACATATCCACCACAGGTAAAAAGGACGACAAAAAATTAATGCTAACTTTATGTAATAAAGAAAAGTACGTCCTCCATTTAAGCGTTTTACTTCAAAGTTTAAAACACGGCTTAAAATTAAAAACAATTCATCGTGCGATAGAATTTGACGAGAACAATTGGTTAGAAAAATACATTAAATTAAATAGCGATCTGAGGGCAAAATCTACGAACCTTTCGATAAAAATTTTTACAAGGGCATGTCGAATATGGTTTTCGGAAAACATGGAATCTGTACGCAAATACAGAAATATCGTGTTGACAAAGAAATGGAAATCCGCTGAAAAATATATTAGTCAACCAAATTTCAAAAAAGCTACGATTTTTAGTGAGAATCTGGTCGCAATTGAACTGAACAAATTATCCGTGAAATTTGATAAACCGATCTACGTTGGCATGGCAGTCCTTGACATTTCAAAAACAGTCATGTATAGTTTTCTTTATGATTACATCAGAGAAAATGTGGAGCCCTTATTTAAAGTCACAGTATGTTACACGGACACAGACAGTTTTATTTTTAAGTTCTCTCCAAAACATCCCGAACGCGTCTCGAGTATTTATGAAATTATAAAACGAGATGCAAATAAAATTTTTGACACTTCAGATTACGCCGCAGATAACCCTTTCGGAATACCTTTGGTAAATAAGAAAGTTATCGGTAAATTTAAAGACGAACTGTGCGGACAGATAATAACTGAGTTCATTGGAATTAGAGCTAAAGTTTACGCTATCAGAGTGGGAAAAGAAGTAAAATTTAAAAAATTGAAGGGCGTAGGTCGTTCAGGAATTAAAAAATAACTTTTCAGGATTATTATGAGAGTTTGTTTGATAATAAAAAATTAATGTCAAAATTCAATAGCATCAGGTCAATAAATCATCAATTATTAACCGTTACCATAAATAAAACTGCCTTAGATGCTCAAGATGACAAACGACATTACGATCTTGTAACGGACATTCATTCGTTACCGTTGGGACATTATAAATTAAAATGAAATTGTATGTAATTTTGTAATTATGTATTAAAATGAAATTATATGTAATTTGTAATTATATTGTGTGTTAGTAAAGCATTTTGTATTATACATACGTAAGTAAAACGTATTTCTTATTTTTAGAATTTTATTTAAGACGTTTTACAATTATACAGGCACGTCGGAATAGTTTTCGTCCGCCTCTGCTCGCGGAAATGCGCACGCCCCGAGGACCCGTTTTTTCGAAATTGCCGCCGCCGCTCTGCGTGCAGCGATATATATTCTCCCGCGCGCGTAGAAACCTACCGACGCGACGCGACGTCTCCGAGATGGACGCCGGCGATCGTCCTTTCGCAATTCGTCACCAGATGGACACCGCCAGATGCAACTAACATCGCATCCGTGTTCGACGAAAAATAAAACGACATCCTTATTGCCGCGCGTCGTTATTATTACACATTTCGAACTGATACGAGCAACTGACCGAACGGTCGAGCGGCTTAGGTGGACGCCTCTCGAACACCGAGGAACGGGTTCGAATCTCCCTCCGGACGGAGGAAAAAAATGACGCAACCAACATCGCATCCGTGTTCGACGAAAAAAATAAGGACATCATTCGCCGCGCGTCGCGTCGTTAATATTACACATCTGGAACGAATACGAACAAGTGACTCAACGGCCGAGCGGCTTAGGTAGACGGCTCAGGAACGTCGAGGAACGGGTTCGAATCTCTCTCCGGACGGAGGAAAAAATTCCGCAGCGGAGCGCCGGTGGCGACACCCGACGGACAATTCCCGAACTCCGACGACGCAGCGCCACTGCCATCTGGCGGACAATTTCCGAACTAACGAAAATGGCAGCAGCGCCGGAGGCATCTGGCGGATGGACGCCAGAACTACGTTGTCTCCGTCTCTCTCTCTCTGGAGCTCCATCTCACTCTTTACCATGGGCTCAGATGAGGCAAAAAACTGGACCGGAAGTCAATGCATTTCAAATGGGGAAAAAAGGGTGTAGTCTGTTTTTTATATTTACTTGGGTTTATTACATTTTTTTTATTTATTACATTTATTTGTACGTAGAAGGAAGACTTCGTTTGGCTAGCGATAATACCAAGCACAGTCCTACAGCACAGTTGATAAATAATCCAGTGGCTTATATGTTTAGCGAGATTAGATATCTTCTAAATGGAGTACCGGTGGATTCGGTAGGAAACGTTGGCCTAACTTCAACCTTGAAAGGGTTTTTCTCATTCACCCCTAACGATGCGGTGAAACTGGAAAATGCAGGATGGCTTCAGAAAGGAACAAGCAACGTGCTCGATAAGGGTAATTTCACGGCCAGCGTACCTTTAAAGACATTGTTGGGCTTTGCCGAAGATTATAAAAAGATCATGATGAATATGAGACAGGAATTGGTGTTGATCAGAGCGAACGACGACGTGGACGCGATTATCGAAACCAATCCGGCCGAAAAGGTCAAATTAACAATCGATAAAATAGTGTGGAGGATGCCACATGTGTCAGTAGGCTTGCGGGAACAGTTGTCTTTAACGAGGATAACCGACAGAGATATCGCCATACAAATTCCTTTCAGAAACTGGGAATTGCACGAATATCCATCGCTTCCAACTACAACAAATCATTCATGGACGGTTAAAACAGCTCCACAGTTAGAGACGCCAAGATATATAATCATCGGTTTTCAAATCAAGAGAAAGGGCGTTGCCGATATGATCATGAGCACGTTCGACGACATTAAGTTGAAATCCTTGACAGTATTTCTGAACGGTGAAAGATATCCATACGATAATTTAGATATCGATTTTGAAAATAATAAATATGCCATCGTTTATGATATGTATTCAAGATTCGAAAAACATTATTACCATCACGGAAGCAGTCAACCTTGGTTCACTCTGAAAGAACTGGTCGCATGTCCGATGATTGGGGTTAACTGTACTTTTCAAAAAGATGCTTTACTTATGTAAAGCATCTTTTTGCGCAGTAGAAATAAGAATAGAGTTCACAACTAAAGAAAACGTTAAGGCCAATACTATCGCTTACTGTTTAATTCAGCACGACAAAGCATTCTCTTATTGACCTCTTACAAAAATCGTGCGTCAGTTGATGTAAACGTTGAAGGGTAATATCATCATTAACAGAGAGGATATAAGTTAAAAGTAATTTGATTTCACATGAAGCAACATCAACTAAACCGTAAGTTATAAAAGTAATTTTATTTTATAAAAAGTGGTATAAGCTAAATCATGAAGGAGTTCATTATCGTCGACATCCAAGGTTTTAAAGTAGAAAGCGATCAGTTTATACCAAAAGAGTTGGCTTCTTACGATAGTGAAAGCAGACTGAGTCATTTTATATTTCAACCGCCTACCAGTTTATCATTAGTGTCCAGGAAATATCAGAACGTTGCAAACTGATTAATGACCAACCACCATTGCATTAATTGGAATATCGGATTCGTTCCCTTATCAGAATTCGACGCAATCATCGCTTCTTTGTGTTGTACCGCCAAAGTTGTTTATGTGAAAGGAATGGAGAAGGCACAGTTTCTACGTGGAATTCTCATGCGAAGTAAATGTGTGATACCCGTAATGGACTTAAATGAAATTTACGGCAACGTACAAAAATTGTAAAAATCGGAACCGAGGTGTTCATTTCATTTACAAAGAAATTGCATGTGTGCCCTAACCAAAGTGTACGATTTATATAGATTTGTTCAAACAAAGTTACAAGAACGAATTTTTTCGAGAAGCATTTGCGATATATTATGAGGGACCTTCGATTCCACAGTTAGTGTAGTATAGTTCATCTTCGCGATGGATTTGTTGTGCCGCCTGTTCTGCAAGCAAATTATAAAGCACACTGTAGATAAAGTTGGTGAAGTAATTGATAAATACGAAAAAGATGGTTCGTTTAGTGGTATAGAAGACAAGGACTTGATCTATTTCCCAAAATCGTACCTGTCTCAAAAAGTTAGGGCCTTTGATCTGGAGTTCGTATGGAAACGTCTCCCAGATGATTATAAAAAAGACAGGTATTTACAAAACCACAGAATTTGTCAAAAACATTGGAACCATATCGAACCTGCTGTAGATGAAATAGATGCCCCTCCTCCACGCAAGAAGAACTGCCACTTGTGTATTTATTCTTAAGTGTTGTTGTTTAATTATGATACAATAAAGTAAATTTAAACGGAGGCGTTGTATTATTTGACATCGGTAATAACGTGCACAATTCAAGTGTTTAGTACGTGCACCCCAAGAAGAAAGGAGCGCAGTAATGTTGGGGGCGGGAGCGGATACATTTTGTGACTTAGTTTCCGTGACCTAGTTTCTGTGCCAGCCAGATGTTATGTCCTGACCTCCTTTCTAGGTAAACAACTTTTACATTCCTTCTCGGCAAACAAGTTTCTCTTTTTATACTTTCAAATTTCCGATATAAAAGCAACAGCGTGCTTACCGAGAATCACTTCTTGTGCCCTGTGCGCTCTGCTGGCATCTTGATATTCTCTATTGGTAAGTGCTTTTATAATATTAATTCTCTACGACATCGTTTGTATGATTCTCAATTATTTTTTAATTTGGTTCTCATTCTCTTTCAGATATACAATTTTCCAAAACATTTTACGGTGAGTATAATAACTATTTTCTTTATTTTTACTAATATATTTATCAACAGTACAATACAAGGTGAAGGGCAAAAATTAGAATTAGAAAAATCACAAGACCTCTCTCGAGCGCCTGTTCCGACGGCTTTGATAAATGTAACTACAGATACTAATGTAGGTACGTCTGCCAAAGGGGGGCCGTTGAACTACTTTGATGATGGATTCTTAACGCATTTAGACAACGAGGCTAAAAAGATGCGTCATGACGACGAAGTCATGGCGCACCTAGATGACCCTGTCGAAAATGCAGCTTTGAATACGGTGGGTGATATGTTTGAACGTTTAATTTCTCAAGAGCTGAACTATATTTTACCACCTGATACGAAGTAAGTGGTTGATACTCTTCACCCCCAAGTAGAAATTAACCATTCTACTATCACTCAAGTCAAAGCAGGTTGTTCCTGCAAAAGAACGTATTTGCCTAGGAAAAAGTCTTTGAATCTGAAGCGTCAACGTACGAATGAAGGGAGAGTTAATTGACGAGCTGTCCCTTCATATACGTGCTCACCTCAAAATCAAATACTTGTTACTAAGCAACGATCTTTATACCTGACTTCGACTACTTCGAGGTTTCCAAGTCAGTCGAAACCTCGAATTCTTGCAGATAATGTTCGGAACCATTTGGTTCCGAAACAATTGAGATATCCGATTCGTCGATGAGAGTATCTCAATTATCACTGTTATCAACCTCTACCCCTATTACTAACGTTAACAATAAAGTTAACATCATTTCACAGTTTGTGGTGCCTCAAACTGAATTAGTTTCAAATTTAATTCCAAATTCGATTCCAAATTTAATGCAATCACCTAAAGGTCCAAATTCAAGTTTAGTGCCAATTTCTCCAGAAATTTCGGATGAAATTATTCCCGGGCAAGAAATTAAAAATTATATGCAAGACATGGAAAATTTTACAGGACCGTCTCGTAGTGCAGCATCTGAATAACTTCACTGTGAGACGGTTTTACATAACTCACCATCTTCTGCACAATTAATTCAGGGTGAAGCGCTACAAAATGATGTGATAGGAGAAGAAAATATTTCGCTACCTTCGGTCGTTTCCTCACCTGTTTCCTCCCCTAAAAATCCTGATATATCCGATTTAGTGGATATTATGGTAAAAGCAGGTCAGGAGTGCTGGAATAAAATTGCCCCTGACGTTATAAAACGGTGCAACGAGAGCGAAAAAAGTTTTGATGATGTTGAGTATAGATTGGGGTGGTGTGAAAATATTTTTCATACAGTTAATTTAAGGTCCGAGACTGACCGGACTTTAAATCAAATGTTCGACAAAATTTCACAAGTCCGCGATCGTGTACAACAAATTCAAAACTTGTTGCGTGATCTTGCCACGGATATAAATGCTTTTTAAAGTGATTGCACTAAGGCATATATATTTGTAGCGATTTTTCTTTTTCTGATGGTTCTTCGATCCAAATTGGATCAACTGGGAAAAGGTACATTTTATTTTGACATTAATTTTTACTTATACTTATATATTTTCAAATTACAGATGTTCATCGAATTCAAAAATTTCGAAATGACTGTGAGTTACTTTCATTTCTATTAACGAAAGAATTGGTTTTAATCATTCGTTTTCAGTTAACCGATTGAACCATTATAAAAGGAGAACAGGGAGCTATAAATTTTGAGCCCCCATCAACAAGAGAAACTACCGTTGCTGATCCACCCCCGATATATACCATTGCTGATCCATCCCCAAGGTATACTCCCACGAATGAAATACCGGTGGTGGCACCCGTAACGCCAAGACCGGCGCTGAAATGCTTCCTTATTCAAAGATAAACAAAGGATACAAGTACATTTTGACTATGATCAACACATTTTCTAAATATGCTTGGGGAATAGCATTAAAAAATAAGACGGGTAAAGAAGTAACCAAAGCTTTGCAATCGATTTTATCTGTAGGTGGAAATTCTATACCGAAAAATTTACAAACAGATAACGGAAAAGAATTTTACAATGCAGACTTTCAACATTTAATGAAGAAGTATAGAATTAATCACTATAGCACATATTCTAATTAAAAAAGTTCGATAGTTGAACGCTTTAATAGAACATTAAAACAAAAAATGTGGACAGAATTTAGCATGCAAGGAAATTTCGGCTGGCTCAATTTATTACCACAACTAATAGAAGAATACAACAACACAGTTCACAGTACGACCGGTTACAAACCCAGTAAGATAAATCAAAGAAATGCGAAAAGTATTTTACACTCCGTCTACAGCAACATAAAAATTGTGGATCCAAGAATTGCAAAATTTAAAGTTGGAGATCATGTACGCATCAGTAAATATCGACAAGCGTTTTCAAAAATGTACACACCAAATTGGTCTAATGAAATATTTACCGTCACATCAGTGAAGAATACTTTTCCCAGAACTTACCTAATTAAAGATGCTGACGATGAAGCTATACTTGGTGGATTCTATGAATACGAATTACAAAAAGTGAAACATCCTGATATGTATTTAATTAATGTGTTGAGAAAAAAAGGCAATAAAGCCCTCGTTAATTACCTAGGGTTGAGCTCGAAACATGATACTTGGATACCAAAACACAATATTTTATAATAAATTTTTATTAAGTACAGTTGTAAGATATAACATGTAAATAAAATGTCTTAAGATTTTACTCCTTTTACTCCTTTTACTCCTACTAATACATCTTATACTCTATTTACAATTTAATTCATTAATTTTTTTCCAATTCTTTCTCTAAACCTTGAATTAATTCTTTTAATTTTCTATCTTTTTCGATTTCAGCTATTTTGTAATGCCCCCATGCCAGAGTATGAATTTTGTCCTCTAAAATGTAACGTTTATCATCATGGGATAATAGTGCAATTTTGTTTTTTAATTCTGTGTATACCGTATGAAAATCAGAACGAAATACATACATTTTTCTATAAATAAAACCGTCTTGTTCCACAATTAGTTTATAATCATTTACAGTTAAATATTTATCTATTACATATTTTTAACACCTTTCGCTTTTTTAGTACAGTTTGAAATAAGGTCAATGCAGTAGTCTTTCGCACCTGTGCCAACAAATGATTTTACTATCTCTCCTGCGTATTCATCTTTAAATCGTCCAATCATAGCCAGAGTTTGCGGCATTTCGTGCATATTATTTACTGCATAATTTGAAGTATCAAATTTATCTAAATTCTGTTTTATATCTTCATATACATTATTAGTTTTAATACTCAATATTAAACTGTCCGTATCTGTATATAATAAGTTTGCATGATTGTCATACTTTTGTTTTATGAAATTATAATAAAAGTCGTACATCACCGTTTTTGATATGTCTAAAACACAAAATCCCACATATAAAGGTTTATTATAATTTATTTGCACTTTAGCTAATTCTATTGCGACTAAATGATCACTAAAAATTTTGCTTGACTTATAGTTTGGTTTCGCGATCAAAACTTCAGCTCCCAGTCTTCGATTATGTGTTTCCCAATGCGTTGCTAATTTAATATCAACTCTATTTTCAACATTTTCCATAGTTTTTCCGAAAACACTGTTATTCAACAATTTATAAAAAAAATTTTCAAATTCATTTTTTGCATCGGCTCGCTTCTTGGAATTAAAATCTATGTAAATTTTTAACCATCGAGATTGTGAAAACTTAATTGCTCTGTGAATTCGAGTTAATACTAAACCATGTTCCAAACATTGTTTCAAGTTTAAATAATGAATTATGTAGTTAGTTTTATTACAAAGATTTGGAATAAGCTTACTGTACATTGAATTCGGTGGAATAATGTTTTCAGGACAAAATGGTAAATCATTATGACGGTCATGTAAATGAGCAGGATATTCCAAATCCACTTCGAAAACGTATCCGATATCTGAATCTTCCTCTAACTCTAAAATATTTAAATTATTAATTTCATCTGAGGAGAACCAAGCAAAATTTCCCCATGGAAACCTCGAACATATTGCGAAACCATATAAGTTTGTAGCATCAAGATATATTAAAAACTTAGTCGGCAATGTACAGTCGGAAACTTGTAAAAATCTATTATTAGCGTTTTCCATTCTTTTACTACACATACTTATACCTCCACGAATACCGTTTTTGAAAAAATGTAACATATCAACATCTTGTAATAATTCTAATTTAACTTTCGTCATTCGCAACATTGCCTCCCAACTTAATCCCGGAGCTGTATAGAAATGACAAGGATCTAATTTATAGTTATTAATACAAAGATCTCTAAAATTTTCAAAAACATCTGCTAATAGTAAGACATCAGATGTTAAATATACATCACTATAATCACCCATTGTTTCACACTTAAATGAATTCCAAACACGTTCCGCTCTTTCATAATCCTCATCACTTATATTTTCATCGTTTAGTGCATCATAAAATTCTTCTTTACATGGCAATTTCGGAAAATCTAATTTTATATATGAATCTATATAGCAGTATGGAAATACGCCTTTTTGACGTACTAATTTAAACAATTTATCATCACTGAAATGTTTCCTAATTTCTCGACATTGCCAATCTTCCAAATATGAGCTTAATTTCTGCAAAGATGATTGCATGAAACGAAAAGAATCCACAAATCTTATTTTAAAATTAATTTTACGCTTTCTTCCTTTACAATCAATGTATTCTCTTACATGGATTATCTTCGCAAAAGAAATATATTTCTCTTTATTTTTGTGCGATTACATCAACATCTTCCCCTTCTAATGCCATTGTTTTTACAAATAAGTGACTGTCATAATTTGAGAGATTATGAAAGAAAACCGGAATGAATTTTGGTACTTTATAATTAATGTTACATACAGAATGTGCGGCACCTCTAAACGCCCCTGTTAGATGTTCGTGATCACGAACTTTTTCCTTAATATCCGAAATTGGTTTTTCGCAGATATGACAAATTGTTGCACGATCGTAAGCCTCCTTCTCCTCTCGCGTTAATTCACTCATAGGTACAATCTTGCTTAAATACAGTTCATACATACATTTAATATCATTTTCCAAAGACCTTATAAATTCAATCGCAACATTCTGCCCGCGATATACCTTTAATTTTGACAGGTCATCATTAAAACTACATTTAACGTAAAACGCAAAAGAATGAGGTTCATGTTCATAACATTTAACTGTAAAAGCTTTATTCGGATGTGGTTCTGTTCTATCTAACGGTTTCAACAAAGCTTCGAAATCAGCATACACAACAAATAGTAGTTTCAATTGTTTTTCAAAATTTTCAAACTGTAATATGTTCTCTGGCATAGATTCACCATATTTATTTATCCTCAATTCTGCCGATGGTAAAACGGTTTTAACAATTTTGCAGTCTTCTCTTTTATGTCTTCGTAATTTTTCCTCAGATGTGAAATATATCAAACACCCCTCGCATATATATTTCTCGTGACCATGGTGTGAAGTTTGCCTTGACACTAAACGTGATAAATTTTTGATTTAACAATAATGAGTGTTTTCCTCATTATCATCAACTAACAATAAATTTACATGAATATCTTTCCGGTTTTTTGTAAAATATAACGGTCCTACTATTTCATTCACCATAATATTACCATTATAAAAAAACTGAGTCCGTATTGAAATTCCGACATTTTCGCATGCATCTCGTTTACAAAATTCTGATATATACTATATATATCTGTACCAGTGCAAATTATTTTATTTTTAGTGTTGAATGACTTTATCTCTGCATCATCCTTTGAATTTAAATAATAAACTCCAAACACTTCCACATTTACTTTCAATGCTCTGTGGATATCCACTAGACTTTGGATAAGAGTTAGCACTTTTTCTTTAATATTATATGTAAAATCGTCAATATCCACATAATTATAAGGCTCCGTGAATCGATACGTAACGATTTTGTCACCGAATGCACCAGCCATTTTTTCTATTCCATTATCAATAACTACAAATGCATTACTTTTATGCGCATTGCTCCGTAAATGTGCTGAGAAACATCTTTTGCACACGTCACACTTTACGACATTTAACATTTCAAAATCTTTAGATGATCCGGCAACTTCGTTTACTTTCTGACGTTTTCCATGACATGCGGTACGCATATGACGATTCTTATTAACAACTTGGATAAATTCCTTTCCGCACAGATCACACTCAAACATGTTTTTGCAAGTCTGACTTCATATAACTTCAAACTCTGACTTCATATAATAATGACGGGAAAAACACATTACTTGTACCACGGTGACATTACTCAAATGTAATTCAACGACGATAGATTTCAGCTTATATATCCTCCTCATTGGTGGGGGGACGATTCAAACGCACTGGTTCAACCTCCTCTGAGGTCACTTTAGGTCACCTTCCACGGATAAACCGATTCTAGAACCTTCTCTGACCTTGACACTGTTTAACTACATCAACTTTAATTAGGTCACCTCCTCTGACCTTGACCCTATTTGTCTAGAATTTAGGTCAAGGTCAAAATTATGAATAAGCCGATTCTGGGACCTCCTCTGACCTTGATAGAATTTTAGGTCAAGGTCAGAGGAGGTCCCAGAATCGGCTTATTCCCTCTACTCAAAGCACCTACCAGGTAGGGGTTTCGAGGTGGATCCCAGCAGCAGAGAGGACTCGATCAGCTTTTAGTTCCCTTTTGAATTTGGGGGGGGGGGCTGGAAGGTCGGCTGAACTCTCTTTTGGGGGTGGACTCGGCCAGAGGGATTCTTGGGCCGTCGCACTCACCCACACCAATAAGTTTAGACACTTGACTCGCGTTCTAATAGATTTGCGTTAATTTAAGTACAAATTTCCGGGACTAAAGAGAATACTAATTGAGAGGGACAATAAATTATTGGAGAATTTTGATAAAAATTTTGAATGTCACAAAGGGAACGCGACTGTTCGCGGAGATGACTTGATGAACCTTAATTACTTTTTTCCTAAAACTCCTCTCCCCCTCGGGCCATTGTTTACAAATTCAAAATCCTCCCTCTCTTAAATTTATCTCTCGAGATATGCTGCGCTCTCGTGGCGAGCCGTTTAACTTTTGTTTAAGACGCAAATTTTGATCATCGAAGGGATTCGGGTTGCCTTAAGTTAAGGTGGTCTTTTGTCCGCTTTTCGATCAGCGTTTATCGGCCCACGTAGGCGTCCGCTCTTTGGTCTCACGCGATACTTGCCGGGATGTTTATTTTACGGTAATCTTAATGGGCTTTATTTAGGAGGGCTTCTTATGTTGAGACTAACTCGCCTCCAAGGCCTGGGAATGTTTATATTAAAATTAACTTTGAAATTTTTCAACGGATAAGGTAGAAGTAACTGATTTTAGTTTAATAAATTTGAATTCGAATTTCCGGCCGTTTACATCCCTTCCCCCTTAGAAAAAGTGTTGACCCAATGGTCGACACCTTTTAAGGATTGCATAGGTGGATTGCTGCTGAGTTCCTTACAATATCATAACCTTAACCTATTACAAGAGGAAAAGAACATCGTGACATGGGACAAGTAAGTCTACTATGAGGCACAACATGGTAGCAAATTTCAAAGCAACACTTATCAACTGACACAACTATCCACTGGTGAGGGAGTCCATTCCATGAAGATGGGAAGGTATCCATTCCTTCACAGCTTTCGTTATGATGGCTGGAACTTATTGGTATACTATCAGGGTCTGCTCGATCGGCTGATTTAGATTCCATCTCGTAGCGTAACGGCTTGTGTTGAAGGACCATTCCGGACGTCATATCCTCGGGTCGTTTGCGTATTTGACCATGATCCCCAAGTTAAATATCTGGTGTGCCTCATCCCAGGATGTCTCCATGATATTGTTATATGAAAACAAAATACGAGTATCAAAATCTTATCGTAGGCGACAATAATTATAAAAAAAAATTATACAAAAGAAACGGTGAAAATTTTAAATTTCATTATATAATCAGATAGCGAGAAAGAATAAGGTGCTTGTTCGACAACCATTCCGGTTAGCCTAATTAATTTAAAAAAAAGAATAAAATAAAATAACGTAAAATAAATGATTTCAATTGTTTTTCCTATTCCATGCATCAGGCGAACTAGGTTTGGTGATTAGTTTTTGGTGATATTTCAGTTTCTATGCATCCATCCATATCCAGAATCGTCCCGAACAGTTTCCATTGAATACTCGCACCTGGCAGCTGACTCTTACTAATACTGCCTGTCCTTGAGGCCAGTCCGATAGAGCACATCAGTTCAGGTTCATTCTTTAGATTGCAGACCAGAACGTCTTTCTCGACTGTAGCGATGACGTTTGTCCATTTCCCGGAATTGATGATTTCTTGTTGGTTAAATTGAAGTTCAACGAACTCTTGAAGGAGATATAATTTCATATTGCAGGTTCTTTTGTACCTAACATCCATTGAATGGTAGCCCATTACACGCACTATACATAGCACAGCCCGGCGCATCTTGGGTATCGATATAAGTTTTTGTTTCTGTTTTGCTGACGATTACGACGGTTCCGTCTTCTTATTTAAGCAACTCGTCACCCTCTTAGTTTCACTAGCATTATCCCCTTTGCAGTGAGGAAGTAGAAACCAACTTCAGTGTTCTTCTTGAGAATCCACTGTAAGTTCCGGGATCTCCTCAAACAGCATGTCACCTTTTCCATTCCTGTCGCCTTATGCATGTTCATATTAAAAAAAATTGTTTTTCCGCGGTACATACACCCACGTCCCTATTCTTTCTCTCACCTTTCACCAAGGGTAACACACCCAGTAGACTACACTAATAGATTTACAAAATATATAAGATTTTAGACTAGGACTATACATTTCCTAAAGTTTTCCTTTAATCTTTTCACTACTTTTAATTACTATTGTATGTTTGTCTTAACATTCTTCTTCCTTTAGTGCTATTTCTTATACTTTAAAATTTTACTCACAGTCCAGCCACAATGTTTTTGCCACATGCTTTCCCAAGTTAAGGAAAGAAGAATGTTATACCTTAATCGTACGCCAAAGTCAAAAGTTGATTCAATCAGCTGTTGACGTGGTTTCGTTACGGGTAAGTTTTACGATTATTTTCCACATGCCATCAAGCATTGAGTTAAAATTAGAAATGATAATAAGTAATGTTACGACAATTCTTCAATAAATTTTGATTTTTTTCGTTAAAAAAAATAATTATCGCTAGTAAAGGAGTTAGAAATGCTAAGGAAAATAAACACACATGTAATACGGTGTATTTTTTTAAAAATGCCATAAAGGTTGGCTATGAAAATTAAAACTCATGTCGTAGCTTGACATATAACACATGCCAAAATTGATAATTTAAAGTACATGAATTTTTAAAAAAACACGTAGTATATACTATGTGTTTTTTTTTTTAAATGCCATAAGGGATGGCTGTGAAAAAGAAAATTCATGTCTTAGCTCCATTCATTTACTTGAAATTTTCAGATTTGGCATGTGTTAGATGCCAAGCTACGACATGAGTTTTAATTTTCATAGCCAACCATTATGGCATTTTTAAAAAAGTACATTGTATTATATGCGTGGCATCGTAGGGCTTGCATTTACCCTAGGTTTCTCCTTGTAATGTTCATCTTCAACCACCAGTGTTTTTGGCATGACCCACGGTTGTGGTTTTGCCGGACCTTTACTTCTTGTCCCATAGTGGTGTTCACTTTCAGTAACTTGTTCAAGTTGTTCGTTATCTCCTTCATTCTCCGGGATCTGCTCATGCTGTCCCTGGACTCCTGCAGATTCTTCAAGTCTGTTTCATTATCCTCGAAACTACTGTCACTCACCAAATATGGTGGTTCTTCGTCATGTAGTTGATAATCTTCTGGGACTTCATCTAGAGCATTTGGGTTAAAATTTACTACTCGCTGTCTTACCGGTTCTTCGTTTAGTGACACCGGGGTTCCTATCCAAGGTTCTATCTCTTCCGGAGAATTCATGACATTTCCCTGTGGAAATTGTGGTGGCTCTCCGCCAAAATACGTTCTCTCCAATTCTTCCATATTACCAGAGATTCCAATGTCATCTCCTGACTCGGTTCCTGACTCTTGATCCTCTGAGTTTTCTTGTCTTGGCGCATCCCCCTCGGTTCTTCGACTTGAACATTTGTTCAAGTCTCTTCCGTGGAGTAGAAAGTATGGAGTTTCGCCAATGGAGGATTGGATGCTGGCTCTGTAAGCCATCAAGACGTAAGGTATCCACTTGTCCCAATCGCGTTGTGACTTCGAAACGTAATGCGATAACATATCCTTCAGTACCCTGTGTGTTCTTTCTATCATCCCGTTGCTTTGCGGATGATAAGGAGTTGTTAGTATCTTTCGAATCCCCAATATTTTACAGATGTTCTTCATCAGTTCTGACACGAAATTCGTTCCTTGATCTGTCAGCAATTTCCTGGGCACTCCATGTCTAGCGACAACATTTTCCACGAATGCTCGAACTACAGTGTCCGCTTTTTGGTCCGGTAAGGGTATTGCTTCCGGATACTTCGTGAAGTAGTCTTGGAACGTTAATACATACTTATTACCTTGATCCGTAGTAACTAGCGGTCCTACTACATCCATGGCTGTTAGCTCGAACGGGTACGTCACTTCGCAAAACGGCTGCAAGGGTGCTGGCTTCCTATTTGTTAGTGTTTTCCGTGCATTGCATGAATGGCATTTCCTAATGTACTCTTTAACGTCATCTTCCATTCCTTTCCAGTACATCCGTTCTTGCAATAATCTCAAGGTTTTTGGTACGCCTTGATGTCCCGCGTACGGTAGATCATGATGGTCGTGTATACACTGTCGCACCAAAGTCTTTGGAATGACGATTCTGTCATTTCTTTCATTTCCTCGTCTAATTCTGAAAATAACATCGTCATCATCGATGTAGTAAGAGTTCTCTATTCGTTCTTCTCGAATCTGTCGGCGTAGATTCTTAATATCCTGATCCTTCTTCTGCTCGTTTCCTATCAACTCCTTATCTAGGTACGGAATAGGGGTTTCCTCAGCGTCGATTCGATTTCTTTTCGAAATTGGCTGTGTTTCAACTTCTCTTGGAGTCGCTTCGTGAGGCTGGCTTATTTTTGTCGGAGTTATATCTTCCTTCCGATCCTGCTCTCTGGCTTTCCGTGCCCATCCTTGGAATTCCTCATATCCTTGCCTCTTTTCTCGGTCTAGTTGCGAGAATGACCTCTCGTATTTTCGATCTCCTGGTTCATCATCGCTGAGATCTTCCTTGTATTTCTCGACTTCTACTTGAATATCAATTGGCACTGTTATGTTCCTCCCTTCACATCTAGGGTTCACTCTTCCCTTATTTTTATCCAGGATCTTTTTTAGATCATTATTAAATTCTTTTTTCACAATTCCTTTTGGTGAAATTACTCTCGTTTTCTTTCTTTCTTCATTTGAAAATTCGGTGATTTCATCCATGATTTTAATTTCTCTTAGTATCTTTTGACGTTGCTCCTTTTTTAACGCGTCACTTAATATATGAAGATTTGTCCTTCCCTTTTTCTTTTCTGGCCTTGCATCACGATCCTGATTTCCTTGAACTTCCTGTTCCTGTTGTGAGTTTCCAACTGTGGGCAACCGACTCATGGCATCAGCGTTGTTGTTCTTTCTTCCGGGTTTGTACTCTATTGTAAAGTCGTATTCCGACAAGAGAAACGCCCATCGGGCTAACCTTGATGTGGGGTCCTTAAGTGAAAATAACCACTTTAACGGTTTGTGATCCGTGTAAATGGTAAACTTAGTCCCGTAAAGGTAGCACCTAAAATGCTTAATGGCCCAAACAACTGCTAAGCATTCTTGTTGAGTCACATCATAATTTCTCTCAGCCTTGTTGAGTTGTCGACTGGCGTAAGCTATAGGTCTTTCGTATTTGCCTTCTCTCTGGCTTAGCACTGCGCCGATAGCTGTTCCAGATGCATCCGTCGCTAGTATGAACGGTTCTTCGAAGTTGGGATACTTCAGAAATGGCGGATTGCACAACTTCTCCTTCAAGTATTCAAATGCGCCCTCTTGTTCCTGCGTCCATACCAACTCAACGTCCTTTTTCGTGAGCGATGTCAAAGGGATTGCCTTGTGTGAAAATTCTGGGATAAACTTCCTGTAGAATCCTACTAGTCCTAGGAAAGCTCTAATGTCTTTCACATTTCTAGGTCGAGGATAACTTTTTCCGGGTCCGGTTTCACTCCTTCTTTGGATACAAAATGACCTAAATATTTAGCCTCCCTCGCTAGAAACTTACATTTTGACGGCTTTAATTTCAAATTTGCTTTTCTCAATCTTTCAAAAATTTCGTTTAACCTTTCTAGATGGTCTTTCAGTGTCCTACTAAACACTATTATGTCGTCGAGATATACCAAACATTTTTTTCCTGTGAGTCCCGACATGACTGAGTACATCAGTTTTTGGAAGGTGCTAGGCGCATTAGCCAGTCCAAACGGCATTCTCAGGCATTCGTAATGACCGTCGGGAGTTGAAAACGCAGTTTTCTCCCTATCTTTCGGGTCAACTTCCACTTGCCAATATCCGCTTGCCAGATCCAACGTGGAAAAGAACTTTGCATTTCCTAGTTGATCGAGAGTTTCCTGAAGATTTGGTAATGGGAAGTAGTCTCGTTTGGTGATGGTATTCAGTGCTCTGTAGTCTATGCAGACTCGAATCTTATTTTCACCTTCCGCGGCTTTCTTCTTCACCATTATTACCGGTGCACTCCAGGGCGAGGAGGATTCTTTGATCACTCCTTGCTCTAACATCTTTCCAATCTGGTTTTGGAGTTCCTTCCGTTGATTAAACGGTACTCTATACGGCGCTTTGGTAATAGGCGGCACGTCCTCTGTGATAATTCTGTGTTTCATCCCGTGCGTACACCCTAACTTTATATCTTTGCCCATAAAGATGTCTCCATAATTTTGAACCAAGTTTACTAATTTGTTCTTATCTTCTTTCGCTAAATGTTCCAGCTCCAATTTTTCCAAAATTCCTTGTTTTACAATGTCGACTTTATTCAAGGACATATATTTTCTTCCTGTTTTCCTTCCATGAAGGACTTCTATTGGCTCGCCATAGGCAACTACCGTGTTCTTCGGTATTCGGAGCGTCTCTCCTGTTATATTCATGATGCACACTGGTACTTCCTGTTTCGCTTTGGAAACTGTACGTGCAACAACTAGTCCGTGGATTAACAACTCGGCGGGTTCCAACAATAGATCCTGTTCAGGGTTGCGCATTCCCTGTACAGCTGTACACACCATTTGACATCTTGGAGGAATGACGGTCGCATTTTTAACGCGGACGTGACAGCTACCAACTATCCCGTCCTCCATCATTGGTAGTGATGGTCCTTCTTGGTATTCTTAACGACTTTTCTCCCGCTTTTTATTGGCTTTTCCACTCCTTTGTGCACTTTCTGATTTCTTCCATCTTTTCCCATAACGTTGTCTGTACTCTGTTGCCTATTCCTATTTACCCCTTGGACGTAGATTACGATGTTTATTGCCGTCTTGGCGAATACTTCTGCTAACATTTCCCTCACTTCCTTCCAATTCAATCCATCCAAACCACAACCTATCCTAGGCATTGCTATGTTTCGGATTCTGTTCTGTAGACAGTGGTCTCGTAGACTTACCAGTGCTTGTCCTAAGGATTCATAAGTGGGTTTATCTTCGCTCCGTTCTTTCATCACAAGGTAATAAACAAATTTCTGCCTTCCGTTGGGCGAGTGTTCCTGTAAAACTGCTATCTCCCCAACCTGTGCATTTTGTTTTTTCAGGTTTCCCAAACGTCCAAATCTTTCTTTAAATTCAACCGCGATTCCTGCACTCATGCGAAGATCTTTTGCTACGCAGTGAGCGAGGGAATAATTCTCTGGAGCTGTAAATAAATCTAAAATAAAGGAAGTCTATAGACTTCCTTTATTTTTGCGCCTTTTCCTCGTAGAATATTGCCATCTCTTCTTATTTCTCGAAGTTTACCTTTCTTGTTCATTGAAGTTTCTTTACTAATAAAGTCTTGTTTTCCTAATTTCACCATATCGCTATAACTATTCCCTTTCGATTCTCGTTTTTCCGTGTCTTCTCCCGGATTTCTCGTTTTCCTTTCTCCCCGGGGTCCAAATGCTTCTCGTTGGTGATCCCTTGTCTCTAATCCTCTTTTCGGATTTTGAGATACTGTAGATCTCTCACATTCTGTAGGTACGTTTCCCGATTTTTGAAGATTACTTTTTACTTTTGCCGTTCCCCACTCTTCTTCTTGATGAAGAGGGTAAGCGCTGTCGAGTCCTAGATTACTAAGATCGTTGTGGCTCAGCAGCTCTCTTCTTCGTGCTTTTCCCATCTCTTTATGGTTGAGCTTCTTTTGATTCCTTTTCTTATCATCCTTCGGTATTTCATTTACACTTTTCTCCTCGTACATCTCTTCCTGGTTTCCTTGCCTATCTTCCCACCATCCCAAAGCATAAACTGAGATGCTTATTTTGGTTCCCTCAAATACATCTTCTATCAATTTTCTAACTACCGTCCATTTTAATCCACACCCTATCCTCGGCAATGCTAACTTTCGAACTCTGTACTGTAGACAGTGATCACGCAGACTGATTAATGCCTTCTTTAAGGATTTGTAGGTGGGCTTGTCTTGACTTCGACTTTTCGTCACAAGGTAGTAGATAAACCTGCTCCGTCCGTTTAACACTATACTGTGCAAAATTGCCATTGCGCCGACTTGAACATCTTGCCTTTTCAGAGCTCCTACTCGTCCAAATCTTCGCTTGAATTCAGCCGCTATACCCTTGTTCATGTGAAGATCTTGTGCTACACAATGAACCAAGGAGTATTCTTCTGGAGCCG